>JACEEZ010021653.1:485669-495669 GCA_016584305.1 Chionoecetes opilio
TGGTAGTAGTAGTAGTAGTAGTAGTAGTAGTAATAGTAGTAGTAGTAGAAGTAGTAGTAGTAGTAGAAGTAGTAGTAGTAGTAGTAGTAGTAGTAGTGGTGGTAGTAGTTGTAGAAGTAGTAGTAGTAGTAGTGGTGGTAGTAGTTGTAGAAGTAGTAGTAGTAGTAGTGGTGATAGCAACAGGTACCGGGCGTATGTACTGTGTATTGTATGTTGTTTATGTGTGTACATTGTATATTGTATGTAAGTGTTGTACACACGTGTTTAGTGTGCTGTGCAGAAATTTTATGATATCCATATTATATGATATCCACTCAGCTACACATACAACCCCCCCCCCCCCACACACACACACACACGATATAGTGTAGGGTACTCCGTATAGTGTAGCGGTTAGCACGCTCGGCTCACAACCGAGAAGTCCCGGGTTCAATCCCCGGGCGAAGCGAAGACAGACGGGCGGTCTCCTTACAACCCGAGCCCCTGTCCACCCAGCAGTGAATGGGTACCGAGTGTTAGCCGGGGGTTTGTGACCCGCCTCCCGGGGTGGTGGCTTCGGCCAACACTAAGCACTAAGGATGAATGATAAAAAATGTAGCTATGGAGACGGGGCCATACGAGCGTTGCTCAGGCCCTGTAAAATACAACTAGATGAATACAACTAGATGAACACACACACACACACACACACACACACACACACACACACACACACACACACACACACACACACACACACACACACACACACACACACACACACACACACACACACTTGTAAAAGTATATTCACTGTTCTTTAGTATATTGAAGTCATCACAATACGAGATTTCCCATTCTGTCTCCTAAATCGTTGATGATAATATATAAAAAACATGTAAAGTGCACGTGTGTGTGTGTGTGTGTGTGTGTGTGTATGTGTGTATCTAGTACCTAAGATGATCGAAAACCACTCCGTCCCGCAGATCGTGGCCTGAGGTAGTAGTCGCAATAGCAAAACTGATAAGCGCGAAGTAAAGGTTGTAGTAGTAGAAGTAGTAGTTATTAGTACTTAGTATTAGTAGTAGTAGTACAGTAGTAGCATTAGCTGAAGCTATAGTTATTATAAAGAAAAATTAAGATTATTGTTGATTGCTTTTAAATATTTTTTTACTATATGATAGAAAACATTTCTTATATTTTCGTTATTGTGTTGTATTGATAACATTCATATGAAAGACTAAAAGACTATGCACCTCTGTGGTTTAGTGGCTAGCGCGCCTAGCTACGAATCTGTGGGCCTGGGTTCGAATCCCAGCCAGGGCAGTCGGCGTATACCCCAACCAGCTAGCTAGTCATCCTTCCTTTCGGGGATGGTCGATAAATGGGTACCTGGGGAAACCTGGGGAAGGTAACTATGGTAACCCGTCACACTAGCCCTGTGTGCCGGGGTATATAGCGGGTTGTCACCCACCACAGGCTCAAGGGCTTATGTGACGGAGATGAGCACCGAGGCCACGCGCACCTACCTTAGCGTATCTTTACCTTACTATGAAACACTCGAGTCGAAATATGTCTGCCCTGAGGTGTGCGGAAGGCTATTTATGACCACAAAGATATTTCGCTCGTCATTTACTTGACTATCAAGTAAAGACTCATTGTCTGAGCACACCGAGGAAGAGAATGTATACTTATTAAGTTTTTTATTTTTTTCACATCATGTCTCGCTTCTCCTTTAGATGATGGCAATCTCCCGAATATTCTTTACAAATTGCAAAGAAGCAGCTTCTTAAGAAATTCTCTTCAAAAGTATCGAGTTTTGCTGCTCATGCATCTCGAGATTAACAGTCACGTGGATCTTCTTTGAGGAAAACTTCAGGAAAAGAAATCCACTAGAGAAAATAACCAGTACGCGTGGCAGAGAACTAACACATTTCTTTGATATCACATACACAAAGAAAATGGATTACTCGTTCCTCTATACTTATTCTTTTCTGGTCTCGCATCCCGTGACGTTATTAAATGGTTCGGGACGCATATTCCCCGGCTCTAGGTGGGTAGGTGGACTCCAGGTGAAGACACCTGGCTGTAGCTCCGAAACTAACCATAGGATTTTCTCAAAAATATCCTCATTGTGATTCCCACACAAAGTTACCAATAATTATAATAGTTTAGGAAACCTAACCGTAACTTAATTATATATATATATATACAAGTAGCCAACCAGACATAGAGGTGGGGAGAGGCGGAAGAATGGATGAATATTGCGATATGGCATCCTTTTATCCGTTCTTGTGCCGCCATCGATTACTTCTTGACAGGCGGGGAAGACAGGATGAAGGGCTCCTCATAGGTGTCTCAGATCTGTAGCTTCATTTCACTTGTCACCTCGTCTGATTCCATCAATAATTATCAGTCTATGTCTTTCTTCCGCCGCCTCCTCATCCTCTTTGCCCCTCCTCCTCCTCCTCCCTTTACTATCCTTTATCTCTTACATAAATTAAGCTAATATAGTTTATCACAAACTGCCTCGTAAAGACAAGCAGGTATGTTGCTATTTGTTCCACCTTTGCGTTCCTTTGTCCTCCTTCCCTCCCCCCCCCCCCCCATCCTCCTTCTCCTCTTCCATATAATGGTCCATGTACAATAATCATCGGTTGGTAACTTTCCATTTTCGGTGTCCGTCACGCTCTCATCTCGTGACCTCGTCTTCTCTCGTGAGAAGATTGCCAGATTGCCAGATTGCCAGCAAGAGACAACGTTGCCAGATTGGGCGAAAAGTAGCGGATTAGGCTACTTATGAGGGCTACAATCAATCAATCATTGAGGGCATACGCGGGGGGGCACGTCGCCTCCCCCACCCCTACGACGCCTCTCTCGGGGGTCACCACGCGCGAGTCCCCATGCAGGCTCCCTTCCTATACCAAGCAACTCTCGACAGGAAACATCAACTTGCCCCAGCCACGAGCCTTGCCTTGTGGGCACCCCCTTGTCCTCCACGCAGGATTGTCTCTTACAGATACAACCCGGTGGAAAGGATCGGTTTCAGGGTAGCGTGCCACATGCCCATATAGCCGAAGTTGGCGCTGACGGACTATGCAGGTAATAGGTCTCGAATCAGTCTCACGGTGCAATCGCTGATTTAACACGTAATCATCCCAGCGATACGACCGATACCCCATGATTCAGTGAAGACACTTATTACCAAAGGCATCGATTCGCCTCTTCAAGTCGCTATTTAGTGTCCATGTCTTACATCCATAGAGTACGACAGGGATCACAAGCGACTTGAATATCCGGATCCTTGTCCTTCTGCACAGGAACCGTCAACGCCAAATACTCGTGTTGAGCGAGTCCATAACACTGTGGGCTATGCCAATCCGCCGTAAGACTTCTTGACGTGACCCTCCGTCTTTATGGACTGCACTACCAAAGTATGTAAAACTTTCCAAGATCTTAATTTCCTCGCTGCATGCATGAACAGACTGTACTGTTTCATCTAGTAAGCCTCCAAACATCTGGACCTTGGTCTTGAGCCAGGAGACCTCAAGTCCCAAAGACTTTGCCTCCTCGTGCAGCGCCTCGAGAACTATCACCAGAACCTCCAGCGACTCAGGGAAGATTACTGCTTCATCGGCAAAAACAAGAAATGTAAAAAAAAAATAATAATAATGAATAAAGCAAGCCAGGGAAATGCCGTTGGAGAAGCTGCAGCAAGATGAAAACAAGAATGTGAGCGGAGACTGGTGAGTACAAGTATTGGTTGAAGCAGTAGTACTTAATGTATTGGGATACCTTGTGTTGAAATCCGCTACATTTGCAATGTTTAACGCTATACTTTTCGTCCAAAATATCTGGCAAATCTGCTATCTTCAGTTTAGCTTCAGTCTAGTTGGACTGTTGGAGTCAGCGAGTCACTCAGCGTGTTAACATCCACTCCATGCTGTGCTACGACAAAGCCGCGCATATATACTTTCGCTACCCTGTTACTTGGTCAATAAATACATTATTAAATTGTTGTCTAAGTCTTTTTATTCCACCATTATATCTGCTGGCAGCAGGTGGTAGTTTACTTGAGGCCCGCAGCCCGAATATCGGCTGTGGTTTCCATGGCTTTGTGCCTTGTTGCCTCCTTAGCCCTGCCTCAAACGGTGGTAATACACCGGCTTTTTATTCCACCGTTATATCCACTTCTTCCTCCATCTGCCGTTGCTCCTCTCTCTCATTTTCTTTGACAGAACCAAGACAAAATAGTGAAAATAGTAACAAAACTAATAATAACAATGATAACTATAGTAGTATTGATAATATTATATGCATTAAAAAAAATTGGAATAATAGTTATGATACTAATATGAGCAGGATGATAATGATGTCATAATCTTACTATTTTGACCATTATCCTCATTAGTATTGCCAGCATTATTGTTATTATACGTATATATATACTGACTTGAGGTGGATTTTTTCAGTTGAGTGGCTGAAGGTGAAGTATGTCTACTCCCTCATCAGCTTCAGTGGTGTTTACTCTGCCGTCTGGGCCCTCGGTGAGTGTGTGTGTGTGTGTGTGTGAGTGTGTGTGTGAGTGTGTGAGTGTGTGTGTGTGTGTGTGTGTGTGTGTGTGTGTGTGTGCGAGCGTGGTGTGTGTGTGTTGTCTTGTAATAGTCAGAGGGAACTGTGTCACTAACAGAGTAATCGTAAGGGCGAGGGAGGAGAGAAAGCAAGAACAGACTGAGTAAGATAAAGAAAATTAGGATAACGTAAAAAGTTAAAAAGTTAAAAAGTCAATAAAAGGTCATGAGTTGTTCTTTCTCCCGTCATCTCTCCTCGTCCACTCTTCGCTATCTCCCCTGCTCTCTCCAACGCTCCTCCACGGTTATCTCTCCCACCTTCCTTCCCATCTCAAGGACCCTCCCTCCCCTTGTCTCCTCCGATCCTCCACAGGGCATCCATTCTCCTTCCCTTTACATAACCCTCTTTCCTAATCTAACTCTCTCATATTATATCCTTTAGCTTGTGTTACTCGTCCACTCTTCCATTCTTCTTCAGCCCTCATTATCTCCCCGTTTCTCTAATATGTGTTTATATCCATGCTTTGTCTTTTCAAGTTATACCATTGAATAGATTTAGCTCTTCCATGCTTTTCAGTTATATTTACCCTCATTCTAACCTGCTTTCTCACATTGCGTCTACTTTTCTATAACTCTTTCTATCATATCCCTTCTGCTGATGTATTTCACTCTATTCATTCTGCCATCTCTATCTACTCCCGTGTACAACTTCTCCTTTTGATTAACCTTTATTCACATCCACCTTTTCCCTCCCTCGCCCCCCCTCAGGCCCTCTCCTTCAATGGGGTCGTTACGAGACCTTCGAGTTCGGGTGCACCTTGGCCTTCTCGGACCCTACCCAGAGTAGCAAGTCCTACGTCACCTGCGCCTTCATCTTTGTCCTCCTCCTGCCTCTAGGTGAGTCTGGTATTCCCTTTCTACTGCCCCCGAAAAAGTGTCCCCCCACCACCCCAACCACCACCACTACCGATTTTTAGTTCCCCAACCAATCGATTTCCCAACTTTTAACGTTCTCGCTGTGCCGATGGTGTTGATATTATACGCCACCCAACTTCATGAGGCATTTTTGTACTAGTTTTCCTTACTATGTACTTGTTGAGCTTTAGCATGTTGTCCATCATGTGTAGTGTTTATAATTAATCCTTGAGCTTATGAATGACTACTTCCCCCTACGATAAATACCATACATTAAGGCACAGGACCACTGCACTGTCCCATAGAGTTAAGGCTGATTCACACTGGCGTTTTTTCGGCATTTTTATCTGACAAGAAGGGGTCTGGGTCTGGGGCTGGTGTCATGATCGCAATAGGTTTTCAACAAAAATCACACACCGATCGCTCGGTCTTTCAAGAGACCGACTTCTCGTCAGATAAAAATGCCGAAAAAACGCCAGTGTGAATCAGCCTTTACCGTAGTTCACGCAAGACAGTCATTTTATTTATTCTTTCCCTTAATTCCTTCGTGAACTGAAAATCATCTCGTCCTCCTCGCTTATCCTTGGACATTCATATCCTCACGAGAAGGATTACGCCGAGAAGCTTCAAAACAATCTAGATTTTACTAACTATTACAATACAAAAATAAGGGCATCAAGTCTGCTTTGCACATATTTCTCCTTTCGTTAACAGTTGTAAATCATTCAGTAAATAAGGCTGATTTTTTTTTAGATGTATTTTTATCATTGCTTTTTCAACTTTTTTTTTTTTTACACATTTCGTATAAAAATCTGAAAACATGGTAGTCAAACTAGTCCTTCAAGAATATTCATGTCGTTCAGGTAAATGTAATCTTTTAAGGACCAGGGACATGTGTCAAAGTTCGGGAATTTAAAGGGAAGCTAGAAAAAAAATCGTCTTTATTGTTTTGTTTGATAACTTTGTCTCGTTTTTTTTACGAATTTGGCTTAATTTACTTGTCTATAGAAAAAAAAAATCGCCGCACGTTAAGTTGGCTAAAATGGGGCCCCCTCACCCCCCCCCCCCTTCCGACCACACGGGATTGGCTGAGGTGTTTGGTGTTGGGGCTTTAGAACGGAACATAGAGTAGGGCATTTTTAGGCTCTATTATAAGGCAACACCTCACCCAATCTCGTGCGTTCGGAAAGTGTGAGTGACGGGGCCCCATTTTCGCCAACATAACGTCCGGAGAGTATATAGTCACTTGTTTCCTTGCTCTTGCACGTGGGAATATGTCTCTTGCACGTGGGAATATGTCTCTTGCACGTGGGAATATGTCTCTTGCACGTGGGAATATGTCTCTTGCACGTGGGAATATGTCTCTTGCACGTGGGAATATGTCTCTTGCACGTGGGAAATGTCTCTTGCACGTGGGAATATGTCTCTTGCACGTGGGAATATGTCTCTTGCACGTGGGAATATTGTCTCTTGCACGTGGGAATATGTCTCTTGCACGTGGGAATATGTCTCTTGCACGTGGGAATATGTCTCTTGCACGTGGGAATATGTCTCTTGCACGTGGGAATATGTCTCTTGCACGTGGGAATATGTCTCTTGCACGTGGGAATATGTCTCTTGCACGTGGGAATATGTCTCCTGCACGTGGGAATATGTCTCTTGCACGTGGGAATATGTCTCTTGCACGTGGGAATATGTCTCTTGCACGTGGGAATATGTTCTCTTGCACGTGGGAATATGTCCTGCTTTGCACGTGGGAATATGTCTCTTGCACGTGGGAATATGTCTCTTGCACGTGGGAATATGTCTCTTGCACGTGAGAATATGTCTCTTGCACGTGGGAATATGTCTCTTGCACGTGGGAATATGTCTCTTGCACGTGGGAATATGTCTCTTGCACGTGGGAATATGTCTCTTGCACGTGGGAATATGTCTCCTTGCACGTGGGAATATGTCTCTTGCACGTGGGAATATGTCTCTTGCACGTGAGGATATGTCTCTTGCACGTGGGAATATGTCTCTTGCACGTGGGAATATGTCTTGCACGTGGGAATATGTCTCTTGCACGTGGGAATATGTCTCTTGCACGTGGGAATATGTCTCTTGCACGTGGGAATATGTCTCTTGCACGTGGGAATATGTCTCCTGCACGTGGGAATATGTCTCTTGCACGTGGGAATATGTCTCTTGCACGTGGGAATATGTCTCTTGCACGTGGGAATATGTCTCTTGCACGTGGGAATATGTCTCTGGCACGTGGGAATATGTCTCTTGCACGTGGGAATATGTCTCTTGCACGTGGGAATATGTCTCTTGCACGGGGGAATGTCTCTTGCACGTGGGAATATGTCTCTTGCACGTGGGAATATGTCTCTTGCACGTGGGAATATGTCTCTTGCACGTGGGAATATGTCTCTTGCACGTGGGAATATGTCTCTTGCACGGGGGAATATGTCTCCTGCACGTGGGAATATGTCTCTTGCACGTGGGAATATGTCTCTTGCACGGGGAATATGTCTCTTGCACGTGGGAATATGTCTCTTGCACGTGGGAATATGTCTCTTGCACGTGGGAATATGTCTCTTGCACGTGGGAATATGTCTCTTGCACGTGGGAATATGTCTCCTTGCACGTGGGAATATGTCTCTTGCACGTGGGAATATGTCTCCTGCACGTGGGAATATGTCTCCTGCACGTGGGAATATGTCTCTTGCACGTGGGAATATGTCTCTTGCACGTGGGAATATGTCTCTTGCACGTGGGAATATGTCTCTTGCACGTGGGAATATGTCTCTGCACGTGGGAATATGTCTCTGCACGTGGGAATATGTCTCTTGCACGTGGGAATATGTCTCTTGCACGTGGGAATATGTCTCTTGCACGTGGGAATATGTCTCCTGCACGTGGGAATAGTCTCTTGCACGTGGGAATATGTCTCTTGCACGTGGGAATATGTCTCTTGCACGTGGGAATATGTCTCTTGCACGTGGGAATATGTCTCTTGCACGGGGAATATGTCTCTTGCACGTGGGAATATGTCTCTTGCACGTGGGAATATGTCTCTTGCACGTGGGAATATGTCTCTTGCACGTGGGAATATGTCTCCTGCACGTGGGAATATGTCTCTTGCACGTGGGAATATGTCTCTTGCACGTGGGAATATGTCTCTTGCACGTGGGAATATGTCTCTTGCACGTGGGAATATGTCTCTTGCACGTGGGAATATGTCTCTTGCACGTGGGAATATGTCTCTTGCACGTGGGAATATGTCTCCTGCACGTGGGAATATGTCTCTTGCACGTGGGAATATGTCTCTTGCACGTGGGAATATGTCTCTTGCACGTGGGAATATGTCTCTTGCACGTGGGAATATGTCTCTTGCACGTGGGAATATGTCTCTTGCACGTGGGAATATGTCTCTTGCACGTGGGAATATGTCTCTTGCACGTGGGAATATGTCTCTTGCACGTGGGAATATGTCTCTTGCACGTGGGAATATGTCTTGCACGTGGGAATATGTCTCTTGCACGTGGGAATATGTCTTGCACGTGGGAATATGTCTCTTGCACGTGGGAATATGTCTCTTGCACGTGGGAATATGTCTCTTGCACGTGGGAATATGTCTCTTGCACGTGGGAATATGTCTCTTGCACGTGGGAATATGTCTCCTGCACGTGGGAATATGTCTCTTGCACGTGGGAATATGTCTCCTGCACGTGGGAATATGTCTCTTGCACGTGGGAATATGTCTCCTGCACGTGGGAATATGTCTCCTGCACGTGGGAATATGTCTCTTGCACGTGGGAATATGTCTCTTGCACGTGGGAATATGTCTCTTGCACGGGGAATATGTCTCCTGCACGTGGGAATATGTCTCTTGCACGTGGGAATATGTCTCTTGCACGGGGGAATATGTCTCTTGCACGTGGGAATATGTCTCTTGCACGTGGGAATATGTCTCTTGCACGTGGGAATATGTCTCCTGCACGTGGGAATATGTCTCTTGCACGTGGGAATATGTCTCCTGCACGTGGGAATATGTCTCCTGCACGTGGGAATATGTCTCCTGCACGTGGGAATATGTCTCCTGCACGTGGGAATATGTCTCTTGCACGTGGGAATATGTCTCTTGCACGTGGGAATATGTCTCTTGCACGTGGGAATATGTCTCTTGCACGTGGGAATATGTCTCGCACGTGGGAATATGTCTCCTGCACGTGGGAATATGTCTCTTGCACGTGGGAATATGTCTCCTGCACGTGGGAATATGTCTCTTGCACGTGGGAATATGTCTCCTGCACGTGGGAATATGTCTCTTGCACGTGGGAATATGTCTCTTGCACGTGGGAATATGTCTCTTGCACGTGGGAATATGTCTCTTGCACGTGGGAATATGTCTCTTGCACGGGGGAATATGTCTCTTGCACGTGGGAATATGTCTCTTGCACGTGGGAATATGTCTCTTGCACGTGGGAATATGTCTCTTGCACGTGGGAATATGTCTCCTGCACGTGGGAAATGTCTCTTGCACGTGG
>JACEEZ010021653.1:500669-583169 GCA_016584305.1 Chionoecetes opilio
GTCTGGTGGGATGGGCAGGTGTGCGTTACCTCACCGCCCTCATTAACCTTATATTTGAGTGGCACATTAAGAGGCCCTCACCGCTCCCATCTCCCTTCCGTCGGTCTAGATCTCTGGTCTTTCCCTTCAATTCCTGCAGTCTCCATCACGATCTGACAGCAGGCACCTCAGTCTCCAGGAAGGAAAGTCCCTTCCCCACCCTGGCCGACGTGACCCGCGTCTTATATAAACCCAAAACCAAACTCGGTTTAATGACTTAACTAACGCGCATTTTACAAATCAAATCAAGTAAATGTTCAAGCATGTGATGGAAATGGACTTCTGTATTCCGTTTTCTTGAGTTCCTCAGCGATATACTATTTTTAACCCCTTCTCTCCTTCCTCTTATATATGGACATGTCATTTCCGTAGATTTTTTAGTCCCTCAAGCGTTGGAAATGGACATATGTATTCTGTAGATTGTTTTTGTCTCTCAGCGATATACTATTTTTTATCCCTTCTTTCTTTCCTCTTATAACTCCAGGTGTCTGTTTCCCTTTCTTTCTTTCCTCTTATTATACATGGAAGTCTCATTTCCCTAGATTATACTCCCTCAGCGATATACAATATTTCCCTTCCTTTCTTTCCTCTTATAACTCCAGGTGTCGGTTTCCCAGTATTCCCCGAGGCTGAAACATCACTTCGCAGGACATATTTTTCCTTATCACACACATAGCCTACATATCCTTTACATGCATATACATTCCTTATTTCTGATGTCTGGCACATTTCCCCCTTTTTGGCCATAAATCAATCAATCCTTATCATAAACACTATATACATCCTCAAATGATCCCCAGAAATCCGCGTGGGTGCCTCGCTTATCTGCAAGTCCACCACTGCCTACAACCCCTTCATCTACTACTTCATGAGTGAGGGCTTCAGGGCGGACCTGCGTTCCCTGGGGCAGCGTATCGGCCTGGTGCAGCGCGTGCCCTCTGTCACCACCTGGCAGGCCTCCTACCTCAGCTCCACCAGGAGTAAGTGCAACACCGGCGGCTTCTTTCATCCCTATCAGGCTAGTGTGTTGTGTGTGTGTGTTGGGGGGAAGTGGAGAGGGGACATAAGAACATAAGAAAATAAGAAAATAAGGAAGCTACAAGAGGCCGTGAGACCTACACGAGGTAGTTCCTGTTACTTAACACTACCTACATCCACCTTTCATCCCCATCCATGAATTTATCTAGCCTCCTTTTATAGCTCTCTAATGACTCCGCACTAACTACCTGTCTACTGAGTCCATTCCAATCATTAACCACCCTATTTGTGAACCAGTTTCAGGGGGGGCAAGTTAAGTTATTCGTGTTTATGTTCTTGTTTATGAACGTTAAGGCTAATTTGATTTAGCGTGATGATATTAATGTGAGTATTTTCCTCATTTGTTATTTGCATAGGTTTGAGTGAATGACAATGTAGAATGTGATAGTTAATAGTTTGCTTGATATAGTTAATTATTGTATCATTCCATGTTTTTTTGTTTTTTTACTCTAGGTACAACGACGAGTTCTTGTTATACCCAGCCCGTCAGGGTGGCAAGGTTGGTAGAGACGTGAGCTCGCAATGTGCAGCGTCCCTGTGCATTCGGTCAGCGGTTCGAGTCCGCCTAGTTCGTGCTGACGTGGCGGCGCTTTGTATAGGCAATAACCTTGTAGTTGGTACTTGCAAAGTGTCTAGATAGGATGAAAATCTTATCTTATCTTGTTATACCCACGTGCATATTTTGTCCCTGTAATATCCCCTTTATTTTTCTCTCTAAAAACGAACCAAAATTATATGAGCTTGACTTTTTTCTTCTTATGTGTGTGTGTGTGTGTGTATGTGCGGCGTGCGTGCGTGCGTTCTCATCGTCTATAGTAATTGAGGCTGGCTTTTTTTTCACGTACTCTCTTCAAGGCAGCGTCAGAAAGTGGCGAGATAGACCATGGGAAACCACAAGTCGCCGAGACACTTCGTGCACGCTGGAGACACTGCCCACCCCTGCCTCTATCCTCCCCTCCCCGGACACTACTGATGAGATATCCGTCGGTCACGTCTCCATCCACGCTGACGCCAGGAGAACCAGCAGCTGCCTCCCCCTGTCCACCTCCAGCCTCCAACAGCAGCATGCAGGTGCCGAGAGACGCATGCAGACGCCGTCCTCGACAGTGTTTAGCTCTGATGACGAGTTACTGACCAACGCATCTGGTCAGGCGTTACATTACGGCGCCAAACATCTGTGCAGGCGATCTGTGTCCTCCTCGGCGGTGGCGGGGATGACGTCGACGACAGAGGGGACGTCCGCAGGGAATATTAGCCCGCCACTAGGAGCCTCGGTGAAGAAAAGAAGCAGAGGCGTTGAGGCAGTCCGCTCCATATCCTTCTACAGCCTCCGAGATCAAAGGAGACTGACGGCCGCGCAGGAGGTTAAAGTCTCCAATAAGTCTTCGTATATGAACACTCGAGTTTAGCAACTGGTGGTGAGTATTGATATTTTATGATCTATTTGTTAACATTGTTTATTTCAAGTGAATTATGAAGGCGTGAATGGAAGCTCAATTAAGAAAAGAAAACAAGCAAAGTTCACAACCGTATTTAAGACATAATTTGTATTTAAGACATAAACAGGATGCCACGTCATCATATTCTACGCTGCAACATATGTTTTCATGCCCGCATTGTTTGAAGAGCATTTTGCAACATCTATAAAGAATTAAAAAAATTATGTTTCTATGAAATACATGAAACATTCAGTGCTGCAGAAAACATTCCCAGAAAACTTTGGGATTTATCTATACCCTACCTCATCATGTATTTCATAGAAATATAATTCTTTTCATTAAAGATGTTGCAAAATGCTCTTCAAACAATACGGGCATGAACAAATAAAAGTGGCAATGTACGTAAAGTATAAGATAGAAAATAGCTTCCTTTATTTCCCCCACCCCATGACATCATGAAGGCGACCACGTATGGAAATGTATCGGCCATGCATGTTTCACGTATACAAGTTCCACGGACTAAAGATTGCCAGTCACTTCTAACACAACAAATAGATTGGTCTTAATTCACACTGCAAGAATCATGGGTTTCGTGTTTGCAACGTAGACTGTCATTGAAAGCACTGATTTTGAGCGGGACCTTCACTTTATTTTTACTTCCTTTACATAAGGTACTACAACGTGACTGGTCATTCCTATAAAGTGTGTGTGTGTGTGTGTGTGTGTTTTCGTGTGTGTGTGTGTGTGCTTTCGTGTGTGTGTGTGTGAGTGTAATGTGTGTGTGTGTTATTCACCCATGGTCTTGTCCACGCGAGTCGGACTCTTGATCCCCAGTTTTACCCTCCCGGTGCGAGCTTGGAGCTCATTATTACCGATCTTTGGGTAATGATGGGACCTCACACACCCATCCCCTTGCTCAAGGGGGACAGTAACCGCCAGACTTTGTCAGTGAAAAATACCCGGGAGCAGTGAGGATTCGAACCGGCGACCACAGCATGGCAGGCCAGCATGCTATCAACTTGACCATCGCGATGGTGTGTGTGTGTGTGTGTGTGTGTGTCAGTTGCGGCGCATCAGCGTGGCCACGGGCACCAAATGTGTTGTGTCTATAACTACGCTCCACAGGATCCACAGGTGTGTGTGTGTGTGTGTGTGTGTGTGTCAGTGGCGGCGCATCAGCGTGGCCACGGGCACCAAATGTGTTGTGTCTATAACTACGCTCCACAGGATCCACAGGTGTGTGTGTGTGTATATTTGTGTGTGTGTGTGTGTGTGTTTATTTTGTAATTCATGTTTTAAAGATAGGATGGTCACAAACCAAAATACTCATCAGTAATTCGTTTAATCCCTACAGAAACCTTGAAATAAAATAATGCATAGCTTGGACCATCCCAAACAGGAGAACTATCTTGGACTCCATTGGGGAAGATAGTCCAAACAAGGCTCCTCGCATGACTCAACAACACCAACAACAAATGCAAGAAAGTGAAAGTATTTTGAAGTCCATAGAACATGCGAAAGCAACTGAATCTACCCATCGTCATCAACTAGCACGTCGGGGCCTCCCTCCCTCCCTCCCTCCTCACCTCCCCTCGAAGCTTGTGATATTCTCAAGGAAAAAACCGCATTGATGGAGGACTTGGTGATATATTTCTTTATGTAATTAGACTCATATTGCCTTGACATATTTATCTAGAAATGTTTGTGTACGATGATAAAAGTATGTTAGTTATGACTTCAATCAGGAGGCTTGAAAGCACTTTAGAAACTAACGGGTCGCGGTCTACAACCATAATTTAATATTTTGTATCGCAGAGAAAACAAAACAAGAATTCCATGAGTCTGTTAAGCTTTTAGTGGCATCATTGGCTATGACGGCCGTTCTTGTCTGCTCCTGCCCTGATGCAAAGTCTGGCAATAAACAAGAGTTGAGGAAAAGAGGAAGAGGAAGCGTGAGTAGGAAGACGAAGTGGAGAGGGCAAGTGGTCGTCGTTCCACCTGCTGGTCTGGACGGCGCCACCCCCTGACCCCTGACTCCCCGCGGCTCCACACGCCATCGATCCTTTCCATTCCCATCAACACTCCTGCTGCCACACTCACTCCCTGCTCCGTGCGGCACTGTGGGTGGCTTGGCGCCCATGAAGACTGACGCCCATGGCATCCTTTCCATGGAGTTATGCCCTCAGACTCGCCTTCGTCGTATATGTGTCGCATTAAGAGTGATATGCGTAACGTGAGTGAAGATAAGTGGAGTGGTGAGAGTGGTAGTGGCGCGCTGCCTGCATAATACCCGGCAACAGGTGAAGTCTGGCCGCCGCTCGCCAGACACTGCCACCAGAAAGAAAGGTTTCCGCTGAAGACCATCATTGGCGCCTCCCTTTTTTCCCCGCTGGTGCACGGTATCAGTTTGCTAACACTTTTTTGCATATTTACGTCTATAAGTTAGGCATCAGATAATCCTGAGGTGATCATACTGAACAAAAAATGAGGAATATTTGATGTATGTGGACCCTGCGAGGCTATCATAATCATGGTCAGTGCAGCGAGAAACCCGTCACTTCCTCTTTGGACTCTGAGCGTGGTCAGTGCGCGGTGATCAGGTGGTGGTGCAGGTAGAGGGTACACAGCCATCCACACCCCTTCCTCTACACACACACCCTCCCCCTCTCCTTGCAATGTAAACACTGGGCGTAGGGAAAAGCTAACAGGAAGTGGTTTTGCATACACGGTGTGACTCGCGTTGAACCTCACACTTCATGAGGTTTGTTCTCGAGGGCAATCCAGCTTCACTGATAGCATGGTGGTGCGTCTTGTGATAAGAGTAGAGTGTGCGAGTGAATGAGTGATCTGCCGACACCTCCCGCGCCACACTCTCATGTAGTCACGGATGAGGCACAAGATCGTTACTCCTGGTGCGTGCAGATCTCCCGTACACAGGGATTACCCGCTGCAGCTCGAGGGTTACCTGAACGCCCCAAGTGACATTTAGATACTGATTCCTTCCAAACCACCGAGCACCTCCACCACCACCTACACCCACTGCCACCATCAACGCCGCCCTCAGAATGTGTCGGAATCAGCCGTCTCCAGCGGGTAAGTACTATAGTAGTTTCCATTATATATCCAGTTTATGTCTCTTAAAGTGACAACTAAGACGAGAGATAGAGAGATTAATATAGATAGATAGATATGTGTGTATACCACTGACTCGATGAAAACTGCATCCCGTACTTATGCTCGTATTCGTAGTCACATACCATCATTGTACGTGGTCATTGTTCACTTTTTGTCTTGTCCTAATTAAATCAATATGTCATGCCAGCTCTGTTGTGATTGCAATAGGAGTACTGTATGATTGCTCTAGTACTTTCCATGGCAGCTACAAGATCAAGTGAATAATTTTGACTGAGTAGAAATGGAACAAAATCATAGCAATTACCACGAGCAATCATGGTATGTGACTACGAATACGAGCATTAGTCGCCTCAGCCTGTCCCTGGGAAAGAATAAATAGAAACCAAGAAGAAACAAATTCATCATGAACACCAACACCACCACCCTGACACCCTTCATTTTCGCACCCTGCAGGAGGCGAGAATGTTCAAGGGCAGGAGAAGGCCCCGTCACCCCCATCAAGCAGGGAAGGGCGTTCCTCACAACAACATTTGCAGCATCGACGACGACTTTTACAACAACGACAACTCCACCAACGTCAATATAACAACAAACTGCGAGTGGTGGTACTTGGAGCTGCGGGCGTCGGTAAATCAGGTGAGTAATAGTAGTAGTAGTAGTAGTAATAGTAGTAGTAGTAGTAGTAGTGGTAGTAATAGTAGTAATAGTAGTAGTAGTAGTAGTAGTAGTAGTAGTAGTGAGAAGAGGAGGAGGACTGTAGTAGTAGTTAGTAGTAGTAGTAGTAGAAGTAGTAGTAGTAGTAGTAGTAGTAGTAGTAGAAGTAATAGTAGTAGTAGTAGTAGTAGCAGCATTAGTAGTAGTAGTAGTCGTAGTAGTAGTAGAAGTAGTAGTAGTAGTAGCAGCATTAGCAGTAGTAGAAGTAATAGTATTAGTAGTAATAGGAAGAGGGTGGAAGAGTCTTTACATACGTTTATTTCCAACTTCTCTTTGTGTACCATTGCTTTTGTGAGACATGACCAAACACTTGAATGGAGTTAAGGGGAAGAGGAAGGGCATCGGTAAGTAATTCAATTGGGTAAGGAAGGCTAGGGTCGAAAAAGTATCTTGAGATTCTTAGAGTTTATTTCTTAATCATGTTTTAGTATACGATATATTTCACAATACAGTGTAGCTTTGTGATGGAAACGACTTGACTATGAACAAAAAACACAGCTTGTAATTTTGTATCTTTGGCTCCGTTAGTTCTCCGTCCAGTGAAGTCTCATTTGTCTTGGGTTTTGTGTATTCAGGCCTCGGTTCGAGAGTTTCCTTGCCGATAATTTTCCTCTCAACAAACAAAAAAAGAGAACGAGTGTGTGGAGGCTGTGAATGACGCCTTGGAGAGAGAGAAAGAGAGAGAGAGAGAGAGAGAGAGAGAGAGAGAGAGAGAGAGAGAGAGAGAGAGAGAGAGAGAGAGATGGGCCTATAGCGAATACAGTAAATCGAATGAGTACAAACAGTGTAAGAATAGATCCGAAAAACTGTGGATAGATGAGAAAATGGATGAAATGAGGACAGGAAAGGATATAGAAGTGATAATGAAATGGCGTTAATGTGCAAGCGGACATTCAGATGAGGAAGAGGATCGTGGTGGTGGTGGTATAGTGGTGGTGGTGTTGGTGGTGGTGCGAGGCTGCTGGACGAAGGTTTTTTCCTTTTAGAGAGAGTGACTCATCTTCCTGATATGGCGATGGTGTCCCTGAGAATAAGTGCCGAATAATTACACAAGGAGGCGGAGAAGAGAGGTTGGTCAAAGGAGAGGAAGGAGGAAGGGCGTGATGGGAGGGGCAGTCGAGCGATAATAAAGATGTGTTTTTCCCCGCCAAAACGCACACACACACAACACACACACACACGCACGCACACACACACACACACACACACACACACACACACACACACACACACACAACACATGAACACACACACATTTGCATTTATCATTTGTATTTTCTTTAGGCAAAAGCCATAAATTCATGTTTTCAGATTTAAGTAATGATAATTGCTACTGGTATGGTACAAAGAATGGAACATAGCAGACATTCATATCATTAGATATTCATATATTCAGACTCATGTTACGTTTGAAATCCTCAGCCTCGATTCTCTTAATTAAGGAAAATAATACATACACACAGACTGAAGGCGTGCCTGATTACCTTACAAAAAATAACAAACCTTCTTTCTTGCTCTTTTATTCTCATATCTTTTTTGCACTCTTTCCTTTGCCATATTCTCCCGCTCCTTTTCCTTTTTCCATTTGTTAGAAAATAACATAAGAAAATAAGGAAGCTACAAGAAGCCGTTTCCTTATTTTCTTATGTATTTTTCTAACAAATGGACAAAGGAAAAGGAGCGGGAGAATATGGCAAAGGAAAGAGTGCAAAACAGTTATGAGAAAAAAGGAAATTATTTGTCTCATCTCTCCCGCGCAGCATTGACGGTCCGGTACCTGACGAGGCGGTACATCAGTGAGTACCACCGCGCAGTGAACCTCCTGTACCGCCACACCATCTGTCTCGACGACGTCACTTCACACGTCGAGATATTGGACGTGTCACATCGAGAGGTAAGCAGGACACAGACACAGACACAGACACAGACACACACACACACACACACAGCCGTCCGCTAGGTATAGTGAATAACATGGCGACGCCCCACCCTGTATTTAGTTTCACGTTCGAGCCCTGCTAAAGGCTTGAGATTTTTCGTTCACAAGCGGGTAGTCTGTCTTCCTTGAGCAAGACAAGACGTACAGTGTATGAGGTCCCAACTCCCAACATTACCCAAAAATCGGTTCTGCGTGCTCCAAGGTCTCTTAACAGGAGGGTGACAACTGTGATTCTTCGGCAGGTTATGGAAATTGGGCAATGGGCATCCGATGTAAATAAACAACAATATAGAGATAGATGCGCTTAGGTAGATAGGTCAGTCACCTTCAGTATGTTTTCAAGATATCTAATACCTCTATCTTGCTTTGTGTGCGTGTGTGTGTGTGTGGCTACAGCAGAAGGAGCGGGTATCAGCCTCTCACGCGCGCTGGGGGGAAGGCTTCGTCGTGGTGTACTCTGTAGATGACGCGTCGACATTCGTGGAGGCACGGGCTATCCTGGATTCCCTACAGCGGGCCAAGGCGCCGCTCTATGTCCCCGCTGTGCTGCTGGCCAATAAATGGGACTTGGACGCCGGACGACAGGTGAGTAGGGCAGGTGTAAGCCTTGCAGCGAGGAAGGGGATGCAGGGAGAGGCGTAGGTCGGTGAGGAACATGGTAATGGAATAGGTTGACTGGTATGAAGAGGAAGACAAGATATGTAAAGAAACAGGTTAGAACAGGGCGGACTCGACAAACAGGTGTTAGGACGAGACTGTAGAGGAAGTAAATTATGACTAGATGTGAGAGTAAGGGATTCTAAGAGAAAGGTGAACAGAACGGTAGGGAAGACAAGTATAGACAAGAAATGCAGTTGTGGATGAACATGCGTGAAATTAACAAAGAATTACGAAGGAAACAGAGACAGTTGAACAGGACAGGAGCAACAGGTGTGAGCCAAGGGACGGGGAGGGGCAGACAGGCAGGCAGGCAGGCAGGCACAGGAGAGACTGGAAGTAGGGCAGGAGATCAAGGTCACGTGCAAACATGACAGATAAGGAACTGTATTTAAATATAGGAGAGGCATGTGTGCAGAGGACTTGGGAGGAGGTGGGCGTAAGCTGGAACAGGTGTTACGACGAAGGCTCAAGCAGGAGAGGACACCTGGAAGCCGGTTAAGTTACGAGCACTATAGTCTTTCCAATGTATCAAGTCACTTTAGTCGCTTTAATTTCTACCCATTACCATTATAATTATATATATATCTATAAAATTATATATACATTCCTACTCTCCTCCTATGGTGAGCGAACAATACCTCCCTCATAAGGGGGGGGGGGGGGGGGGGGGCGATAAAGCTACAACTCTACTAATAGTCGAGAGGATGGTTGTTGGATAATTTCCCCAAGTGACTTAGTAAAATGGAAGGACTACAAGTGTCAGAAGACTGGTGTCACAGGTGCAGGTATCAAGAGGTAATGAATGATGATAGGTGTGATGCACAGAAAAAAAAATGGAGTTTCATAACTTTCATGGATAGGAATGCAACCTCAAAAAAAAATTACGTTACTAGGGGTAACTATTCCTTTTTCACATTTACGAGGGGTAATTATGCAAGCTCTCCCTCCTTTATTTTAAGGCCTTTGCATTTATTGGTGTAAGTACAATGGCAAATGACTGTCACTTCATTTTCGTGGCAGGTGTCAGTGGAGGAAGGCCAGGCACTGTCCCTCCAACACGGGTGTCAGTTCCATGAGGTGAGCGCCGCCGACAGCCACGTGGGGATCACCATTGCCTTCCAGTCCTTGTTGAGAGAGACGCGTTCTCTCCGGCAGGCCCGCGCCCTCCCCCGGCAGCGGCGACTCTCCATGGTGGCTGTGTCCAGGTGACTCATACTTATACACCCCTTGCATGACGCGCCTCTCCTGCCACAGCTGTTATTCACCACATATTCGGGTCATATGTTCAGGCCTCACATCCTTGGGACTGCACGTCTCTACACACCACTGACATCCCCTTCTGTCGTTGACCTCACACCAACATAGGCCACACGGCAGCGTGACTCTCACCTCGCCCATGTCGCCACACTGCACCACATGCACTCACGCACAAGCCACATACTAAACTTTCATTCTATAGAAAAATCTACACGCTTTCTCCACAATTTAGCAAGTCACCTAAGTGCACTTACTCAAGTCTTTATAGAACACGTTTATGACCACACAAATTTGAAAGGCAATATATATATATATTTGAAAACAAATACTGAAACGTTTCCTACTGGGAGGAATGATGATTTTTTACCATGGTGATCGAGTTGAGCGAAGCGTGAAAAATAATGATGATTTTGATGATGGTGATGCTAGTGATGGAAGTCATGCCTCTGATTGAATGACTACGAATAAATATGTCCATGCCCTCAACAGGATGATCGGCTCTCTGATAGGGCGAGGCTGGGACCCCCCGTCACCCCCCCTGAGGCCCACGCTGGTGGTGCCGCAGCCACAGCAGAGGAGAATCTTGAGTAGGAAGGACAAGAACAGACCCTTCATTAACCTGCAAAACACCTAACATTATTAATTTTTTTTTCTCTCTCTCTCTCTCTCTCTCTCTCTCTCTCTCTCTCTCTCTCTCTCTCTCTCTCTCTCTCTCTCTCTCTCTCTCTCTCTCTCTCTCTCTCTCTCTCTCTCTCTCTCTCTCTCTCTCTCTCTTTTGATCAATTTTCTTTAGAAGATAAGAAGGAGGAGGAGGGGGAAGAGAAGAAAAGATTTGAAGACAAAGAACCTCTGAGCCACGAAACCTATATATTTGAAGCACCGTTCTCCGCCCCTTCACCCCCTTCTAAGTCCTATGTGTATGTTAATGTATTTGTGTAGCCTATGTGTGTGCGTGTTTGTGGGTGGGTTCATGTTTGGAGTCAGGTGCACCATTTAGTTATCTTAATGGGGCGCTGGTAGTCTGCCTCAATCCGTGCTGGCGCGGGCACTTTTTTCTTCTTTCCGATGGGGTGCGTCTTGAGGGGTCATGCAACTGAATCGAAGGCAGGGTATCTGGGCGGCGACTTGTTAGTGGTTACTTTACTCGACGACGGTCGTGAAAATTATGTGCTAGTACGGGACATCGATCAACGTACGAGCCCGGGTCCACCACTATACCTCTTATGTTAACCACTCGACCACCGCCTAACAACCTCCCCCCATCCATCCGTGTATCCTAAGAGTGACTGAAAACAAGGAAAGTGTGTGTGTGTGTGTGTGTGTGTGCGCATTGTGATTCTTTGGATGGTAAAACAAAAATAAGGCGGACAACTATATAGGAACTCTTTACTTAGTAATTTATTTTGTTTCTGATTATTTTGTTCTGCTTTCTTCCTAGCGTCGCACATCTATGAGTCAACTTCTCTGGTGACAACATTCCATCACGGTGTTTCATCCGATCCCTCCCCCTCGTACACACCTTCCGTAATGAACACATTCAGGATTAAGGATGCCTGTATATATGGAATTCAATGTAGCCAGTCTACTGCTAAAGATAGAGCATGTATTATTTTTATATATGACTAATGATAGCCCCAATAAAGACTTTTTGATCACGTTGGCTATTCTAAATCACCGTTTTATCATAATCAGTTATCATGAAGTGACGAGGATGAAGCAAGTGCTGGGGTGGTATTTTTTCTTCTCTTCTTACATCATGAGGGACTGGCCAAGGACAGGGGAAAAAATAAAATCCTGCTAGCTGTCAGACCCTAGGAAGAAGAAAGGAAGATATTTCTGAAAAAGGGATGGGCCAATTTAGTTCAGGAGGTGTTTTGACACTCCTCTCAAAAAAAAAAAATTCATAAGAAGGTGGAAAAATAGAAACAGGATGAGAGTTCATCTGTGGGCGAGCGACAGATGAATCGGTGCACAACACTCCTCACTTCCAACCTTGGCAAGGAACTTTGAAATATTTTAAATCGACTAAAGGATGAAATTTGTGATAATACATCCCATTTAACACCTGTAACGGGTTTAGTGTAAGTGTAGGCCTATATATTTGTACCGTAAAGGAAATGCGTATTGTACAGTCACTCCACCTAAATCGCGAACACACAGGCCTCGGATCCTCTCCTTCCATTTCCTTTTCGTATTTTCCAATAAATTATCGTTCATATTCTCAAAGTCTGTACAATGCATTCCTCCTCCTTCCCCTGGTATGGGATGTTGTTAATCCCACGGGGGCCATCTCTCCCTCCCTCGCCATCTCTCTCTCTCTCTCTCTCTCTCTCTCTCTCGCTCGCTCTCGTCCTCATCTTTTCTCTCTCGCTCCGCTCTCTGTAAACGTCATACTTTTCTCCTTTCTCCCATCTCTCTCTTAAATTCTACCTTTCTCCTCTTCTCCTCTCTCTCTCTCTCTCTCTCTCTCTCTCTCTGTCACGTCATCTTTTTCTTCCCTCCCATTCCTCTTAAATTTCAGTAACCCTTTCTCCCTTTCTCCTTCCTCTACTCTTTTGTCTCCCTCCCTTCTTCCCTCCCTCTCTCCCTTCCCTTACCTGCTTCTTACAACACCTGTTCCTCCTACCTGGTGGTCCTTCTGTCTCCCTCCTCCCTTCCCTCCCTTCATCTTTTCCTTTCTGTCTCCCTCCCTCCATCCATCCTTCCCTCCTTCCCTCCTTCCGTCCCTCACTCCTTCCCTCCTCCCTATCTCTCTCCCTCTGTTAGAGCTGTTAAACTGTCATTAGTGTAATTGTACTTCTTATTAGATGCAAGGTCTACTGTGGTGACTTGTCAAAATAGTTTGCAGTGGATTCAGTGCACACTCACAGTGTTGCCACCTGCGGTACAAGTGTACCAAAAGGGTACAAGTTGAGGCTAGTGGTGCTGTGCTCCTACATTTTAAAATAAGGCCATTTTTAGTACAATTTGCATTGAGCGGTACAATTTCCCTTGTTAACAGTACAATTTGAAGTTCAGCTTGAATAATATATTAAAAAATATTGTTTTCTGAAATCAGTTTACTAAAAACAAAGGTACCGTAGATAACACTATAGTCGCCACCTGCACTAATATCGCCAGGCGCCATATATTTAAAGCATCACTAATGATGTTTATATGCCACTTAAGATGATACACAGTAGTTTATAATTATCATGACTGTATAATCTACCCTGTTTCAGTGGTTTATGCTTTGTATCTGCAAGTATATACTGTTTCAAATTTCACTACTCGTTTTTTTTCGGGCGACGACGACGACGGGAGGACACTCAAAACATAAACACTAGCTGGCGATCTTAGTGTAGGTCGCCACTGGGTTGATATTTTGGTCATTTGCTCATTTATAGCCAAAATATGACACGGATGAAGACACTAAATGACACAGACTCTCCAGATACCCCCTTCTGACTTCCCTGAAATCATGGATGTAGAAATGCAGGTATTAACGCCACCACACGTCTGTAAATCGAAAAAAACATTGTCCTGGCGAGTTTAGTGTTATCTACGGTAGAATAAAAATATATACTTTCTGAAACTCAATAACAAGTATGAATTGATTTTGAGCCTATATACGAGTGGCGTAATCACAGCACTATGTTACGTAGGTGGAGTGGGAACGGTATCGTGTGACCAGCAGTCTGTTTATGAGGTGCAGTCCGCCTTTGTTTACTCACAAAAGAAAACGCGAAATGTGCATGCGCGGAGGCGAATATTGTTTTAGTAACTTTATGTAAAGGGCCTATTTCATCCTTATATTTGGCTAATCTTTCCTGTAAATCTCTAGCAATGTTGTCAGACGACGCCTGCGAATGCTTTTTCTACATCTTAATCAACGCAAATAAGAGGAAGGCTGGCAGCCCTGAAACAACATGAATTGTACAGGATTCGTGATATTATAAGGACATTTCTTAGCATGATGAATATCGTATATAGCTACTTTATTGTGTTTGATTAAGTTAAAATGGAATCAGTAAATGTTGATACATTAATAAAATATAAAAAAGAATAAGGTGGTGGTGGGGTTGATGATAGTGGACGGGGTTGACTTTTCTAGCCAGAGATTTGTGTGAGCCGTAAAAAAAATTGTCTTGGCCACAAATATGATGCCAACTTGTAATTTTTACACTTATTATTCTTATCATTGTTATTCTCAACTTTCAACTTTCATCCCCTACCTAAGCCTTCAGTAATACATTAGCAAAAGAAATGGTTATCACATTATTGTTTTGTAAAATGCATTTGGTCGTATAAATGTAAGATTTTTGGTAGTAAACTTGCTAGGTACCGTAGGTAATCTGAGAGTGTTGGGGCGGTGTTGTGCGAAATATTGTCAAGGCGCGAAATCTTGTAGACCCCTCCATTCATCGCTCTTATGTCACTGGTTTTACAGGTTAACTGCTGCCCTGATACATGTTATAGGATACATCAAGTCACTAGCTTCCCATGAGAACACTTACAAGTAATGATAGTTACTCAAAAGCTTAAAATATCCACGTCAAAAAGTCAGGTTGTGGGAACATGAGTATGTTTTTTATCACGTATTATTTTATCAACTATTATTGCTTGTGTGCGTTCTCATGGAAAGCTAGTGACTCGATGCTGCCTGTAACGTGTATCGGGGCAGCAGTTAAGCTGTAAAATTAGTGAAATAAGATAGATGAATGGAGGGGTCTACAGGATTTCGCACTGACAAGATTTCGCCGACAGCGGCCGAGAGAAGGTGGCAAACTGGCAACACCGCGGCACCATGGGTAAACAACATTCCTCGTGACTGATACGCGTACGCGTCAAAACCTTTACTGATACGTGATAGGCGTGGTGTGACATGTTGTAGTGGTGGTGGTGGATTGATGTCTGTCAACCATTGCCCATTGCTGCATTCACTGTAGCCTCGCCCAACACTGCCTTGACCACCTTTGACACAGCGACGTAGAGGTACGTGAGATACGTGAGGGGTAGAAAAGGTACTGAAAGTTTTGAAGAACGGCAAAGCTGCAGGGACAGATGGGCTCATAGGAGAGTATGTTGGTTAATATGGAGGAGAGTTTCGCGGTCGTTTTCAGAGACACCAACTACTTTTTCTTGGCCTACAATAGGTGTTTGTTCTAATGGTGCTAGTTTTATTTTGTGCAAACCAAAAAATTAAAAAATAAAAAAATGAAAAAAAAAATGAAACCTAACCTAACCTTGATTTAATGAAACCTAACCTAACCTAACCTTACCTTACAGGTTTTTTAAAAAAAAAACCTAACCTGACCTTAACCACAAAATATAATATTTTTTTTTTTTTTTTGGTTTGCGCAAAATAAAACTAGCACCATTAGAACAAACACCTATTGTAGGCCAAGAAAAAGTAGTTGGTGTCTCTGAAAACGAACGTGAAACTCTCCTCCATAATTACCGGACATAACCAATTATAGGCCCATAGCCGTCATGAACATACTAGCCAAGGTTTTTGGAATGATTATTAATGAGAAATTGAAATTGTGGCTAGAGGAAAACAAGATGTTAGGAGAGGAGCAAAGTGGGTTCAGGAAAGGCAGAGGTGGAATGGAAAATATATTGACACTAAAAGAAATTATAGAAAGAAACAAGCACCAGAAGAAAGAGCTTTACTTAGTATTTATAGATATTGAAAAGGCGTACGACACAGTAAATAGAGGAAAGTTAATAAGATTACTGAGACACATTGGAGTAGATACAAAGGTGGTGGACGTAATAAACAGCATGTATGAAGGGAACCAAGTGAAATTTACCCTAGGTAACATTACAACTGGCTGGATGGAAAATAATATAGGAGTTAGACAAGGATGTGTCATGTCCCCAACATTATTTAACCTGTATTTAGAGGAACTGATCGTGAGAATCAGGAAGTCCAGTCAAGGAGTAACAATTGGAGGAGAAAAGTTAGGATGTTTAGCCTATGCTGATGATGTAGTATTGATGGCAGAAAGTAAGGATGAAATGGAGGAAATTTTACACATAACAAACACATACGGAATGGAATGGGACCTGAAGTTTAGTGAAAGGAAATATAAAGTCATGGAGTTTAACAGTGAAGGTAGGAGTCAGTGGGTGCTTCAGAATAATGTCCTAGAAGTAGTAGAAAAGTATATATACCTAGGAATGGAAGTAAACAAGGAAGGGATAGGCGGTGAAAAGCAGAGGAAACTTAATGAAGGCAAGGCAAGGAGGATGACAGGCATGATTATAAATGGTGGTAACAGAGTCATTAATAAATATGAGGTAGGCAGGAGTTTATGGAAGGGGGTGGCTGTACCCCATTGCCTGTATGGGTCAGAAGTGACTCAGTACAGGGAAAGAGACATCATGCACTTGGAAAAGGCTCAGAACATAGTAGGCAGATCGGGACTAGGAGCTTGTAGGAGCACTGCCGTAGAGGCCATAAGGGGAGACATGGGATGGAGCACCTTCAGGGAAAGGATAATTAAAGGAAAACTGGTGTTCCACAAGAAAATTGAAAGACTTAGTGATGATAGATGGGCAAAGAAAATATCCCAGGAAAATAGATCAAGTTCCACGTGGAAGAAGGAACTAGAGAGATGGAAAAGGAGAGAAACTGTGGGAGAGGAATGGAACAGGATGGAGATAATAGATATCAAAAAGAAAATTGAGAATAATGGGCTAGTTAAATGGCAGGAAGGAATGACCAGGAAATCAACGTTGCAGTGGTACAGGTGGAAACAGAAACCAGAGGGGTTGACCTGGCATGTAGGAGACTGGGGGAGTAAGTTACTCTATAAAGCAAGAACAGGCACCTTGGAAGTCAACGGAAGGAACAGGGAACTCGAGAACCAGAATTGTAGCTGCAGGGTAGGCGAGAAAGAAGCCGTAGAACATGTCATTGTGGAATGCAACAAGTATAGGAGTCAGAGGGAAAAGCTTATAGCGTGAATAGTAATAGTCCTAGGCAGAGAGGAGTGGGACAGGAGACTAGAGCAGAAAGACGGGGCCCTGTGTACGGTGTTAGGGCTGTATGGGGACAGAAAGGAAACTGAAAGTATTGTAAACCTCACCAGTGTTCCTAACGCAGTGTTGGGAGATCAGAACACAAAATAGACAATAAAGTAGGATGATAATCAAAGGATTGAAAACTGATCAAAATGTCTTTCCCAGGTAAAATAAACAGGGGAAGAGTTAACAAGTTTTGTTAACGAAGGAGACTAAGTGGAAGAGGACCTATGAAGCGATACTAAGCGACTAAGGTCACAAGAAGAAGAAGAAGACGCCAATGACACCACAGTAAGCTTTGTAAGTGTTGAGTCTTTTAAGTTCATTAATCCCAAAAAGCCGTGACCCCTGCTTTGGGCTTTACTGTAGTACTTGATGTCAGTCATCTAGATCAGGCACCTCAGGGTAGGAGGGGCGTCGGTTAGTTAATATTCCGCAGGAGTTGGCAGGCTCCACAGGACTTACAGCTTGCTTTCTCTCGTTATTTTCGGTTCAGTATAATCTACAGTAGCTAGTAGTGGTAAATTTCCAGATGAACACCGAACTTCGTTTGGTGGACGAAACTATTTTTTTCTGATGAGTTTTGATGTGTTCTGAATTAATATGTTAACCGTTCCTGTCGCAAATCTTTTTTTTTTCTTTTTCTTCAAAAATGACAAAAAATAAAGAAATTGAAGCTAACCGAACCTCTACTGGTAATAATGGACGAGGATTTCGCGGTCATTTTCAGAGAGACCGACTATTTTTTCCTGGCCTACAATAGGTGCTTTTTCTAATAGTGGATGATAGTTTTATTTTGCGCAAACCCATAAAAAAATAAAAAATAATCATCACCAAATTTGATGGTACCGTTTCCATTCAAAACACTGTACCTCCATCAGAAAAGCACTAAAACTTGGCCGGGAAAAATTTGTCAGGGTCTTGTAGGTTTTAATGAAACCTAACCTAACCCTAACCACAAAGTATTTCTAACCTAACCTTAAAGGTTTTAATGAAACCTAACCTAACCTTAGACACAAAGTATACCTAACCTAACCTTATAGGTTTCATTAAAACCTATAAGGTTAGGTTAGGTTTTATTAAAACCTATAAGGTTAGGTTAGGTTTTATTAAAACCTATTAGGTTAGGTGGTTAGTGTTTTTAATGGAAACGGCACCATAAATTCGGTGATTTTTTTTTTTTTATTCATTTATTTATTTATTTATTTTTTGCTATGGGTTTGTGCAAAATAAAACTATCTCCATTAGAAAAAGCACCTATTGTAGGCCAGGACAAAATAGTCGGTGTCTCTGAAAACGACCGCGAAGTTGATCCATTATAACCCCGATACCTAACCTAACCTTTACCTAACTATAAACAAAATAAAAAACCTAACCTTTACCAAAAAAAAAAAAAAAAAAAAAATGCGACAGGAACGGTTAACAGATTAATTCAAAACGCATCAAAACTCGCCAGAAAAAAATAGTTTCGTCCACCAAAGTGAGTTCGGTGTTTATCTGGAATAATATCCTAGTAGTTATTCACTTGTGGAAGCAAGATTTTCAAGACAAGACAAAAACATTTCACTTATTTTTAGTCCTAGGGCAGCGGTCGGCAACCTGCGGCTCCGGAGCCACATGCGGCTCTTTCAAGAGACATGTGCGGCTCCTGCCACCTACTTTAAAATGTCCAAATTATCATAAAAAATAGAGAAAATACTGGCATAGAAAGCCGCAGTACAATAGTGTATGTGACTTAGCGCTCTAGGAAAATATTGGGATGAATTCTTGTACCTACTATTATTATTATTATTATTATTATTATTATTATTATTATTATTATTATTATTATTATTATTATTATTATTATTATTATAATTATTATCATTATTATTATTATTACATGCATTTTCCTTTATTTTCTAGTCTATATTCCTACTTTATAAGTAAGAGATAAGCTTTGAGTTGCTTTAAAAAAAATCATAATTCATTCCCATGCAAACGAAGTGCATTGTCATGAAACAACTTGTCAATTGAGGAGAGAGAGAGAGAGAGAGAGAGAGAGAGAGAGAGAGAGAGAGAGAGAGAGAGAGAGAGAGAGAGAGAGAGAGAGAGAGAGAGAGATGGTATTATGGAGGAGGAACATTTTATTGCTTTGTAATTTCCATTCATAATTTATACTGCGGCTCCATCAGCACTGCTTTTCTGCCAAGTTTGCAGAAACTGACTCTTCTTGAATTCTGGGTTGCCGACCTCTGCCCTAGGGCCATACTTCCAAATGTTGCCAGGTAACAGTTTGACTGTAAAATCTTATAAGGGCACAGTTTCATGAATTCATTTCAAGACATATAGCTGGCCTGTAGAATGTATTTTACATATTCGCATCATCCTGGCAAGCTAGATATGTTATCATGCTCGAGCAAGGCCATGCAGTGTCAGCATGAAGTTGATAAGATAGAACAAGAGATTATGATCTGATATGCCGTTAATTTTTCTTATTGTTCTGTCAAAGCATATTTGATTGCATGCTAAGGATTATCATGGGATATACAAAGTAATGAAATATTAATTTTGGAGGAGGGCACATATGGATTTTTATTTGGTACGGTTGGAGTCCGACACACAAAGCTTTTGTTATGCAGCCACACCATTATGTTAGAAAAATGACTCATGTATGTGTTATCTTTATTGTGATGAATGGAGGTACATTTGGATACATCTTATTTGTAATTAGGGGAGACTTTGTGTCTTAAACCCTTGCACGAACCAGCGACGGCTTTTGCAGTCATCTGCTTTTGAGGCTCAGATGTACGGATAGCAGCTTTGGCCGTCATTGAAAGAAAATGTAGAAAAAAATATGCTAGGACCATTAAGTCTTAGATGATGGTTTACCTAAAGAGAGTGACATGAGGGGTCTGGCCAGCCACTCGGCGGAGCTCAGGCCATCACTGCTGCTTCATGGTAGGCTGCCGTACCAAAACAGAAAACGTGCTGTTTTCTAGATTTTCTTTTACCATTTTATTGTTTATAAAAATGCAATAGATAATACATGATTAGAAGATAAATTAATTCAGGTGTGATATGAACAAAAATTATTATTGAATCTTGTACATATTTTTTACTGGCATTTATTTTACATAAAGTGAAATTTTGGCATACAGGCAAAAGCTTACTTCATTTATATATTTAATTTTGTACGTGTGGTGTCTTTTGACATAGTATGATAAAAATGTAATTCTTCAGCTTTGAAATGAGATCAAACTGAGATTTTTTAAATGAATGATAAGTCTGCTTTGAGCATTGCAATTAAAACTTCACACTATTAGTCGCTAAAAACATCAACAGGTGGTGGGCCACATAGAACAGAACATTGTGACAGACAGGGACATCAATTTTTGTCATACCTGACGTGAAACGGTTAAGTTAAAGTTCATTTTTTATTTTTTTATTATTGCTTGAGCCTGCAGCACCTGTAGGCCTTTACCACTAGTGCCTAGAGGGATGTGAGGGTTGTGCCTCACCTAATTTGTGCAGGCATGATTTTATTGTAATGACTTAAAAACTTTAGACCCCAATCTCACCACGTCCAGATGCTAACCTGGTCACTGTCTCCCCAAACTCGGATGAAATGTAGTGAAAATCTCATTGATAGGAATCTCAAATAGAACATGTGTTACCTATGTAGAATAAGAATTCTCATTTAGAATTTTAAAACTTCTGAAATGTAAAATAGTCATAAAATAGTGATGGCCAGTGCACATTAATTAAACATAAAACATACATAACACTCACAAGTGGTAATGTTGTGTGGGGAGACAGGAAGCTGGCACGTAGCCAGCTGAGAGTCCCTGTTTTCTCTCGAGCCTCGGAGAGAGAAAACAGGGGTGACTGCGTTTGCAGGGATGACTGGGTTAGAGTTCTTCCTCCTCCCCTTGATCACTTGGGGAAGAGGAAAGATCCTCGGTGCTGCCGCGTGATACAATAGACTCGAGAGGGTGGGTAGGTAAGGGACAAGGGAGGGGTGCGCAGACCTCTTCCGCTGCCCACAAACTCGTCTCTGCGCATCTGAATCATTGTACATCGTCCAGGGATGTGAATTTTTGTAGGCCACATTGTCGTACCGAGCCACCAGAATTATCATATTTTCAGATTGATTCGCCTCCCTTCACACATTCCATAATCGAACCACGATAGCGCCACCAATTTGTTTATTGACGCTATCGTGAAATTTAACCACGAAAAAAGCAGATCACGATGGCCTCCCAACAATGTCACGCTGCCTGTACGTATGTGTCATGACGGTCGTAAGATGGTCACGATGGAGTCATGACAGCTGTAAGACTATGTCACGAATGGAAAATAAACGGTCATTTTGTCGTCACGATAGAGCTACGATAACCACGACAGTGCCATGACGGTGCCATGAACGTACCACGATAGCATCAAGAGCTAGCCCCACACCTGGGTGGGGGTTGCCACGGTGATGGAGAAGGAAGGGGGACTATAGAGATGAAGGTGGGAGAAACAGGGTTGTGTTGGGGATGGGGAATGGGGGAAAACAGGGGAGGGGGTTTGTAATAAAGAAGGGGGTGTTGGTGGGGAAATGGGGGGGGGGTGGAGAAGGCGTGGTGTTGGTGGGGGTGGGGGTGTTACCACGTGCTGATGGAAGTAGTGGGTAGGGAGTCACGGGGGGAGTGTCATCACGTGGTGGTGGGAGTAGGGGGAAGGTAGTCGAGGGGGGAGTGTCACCATGTGGTGGTGGGAGTAGGGGGAAGGTAGTCGAGTGGGGAGTGTTATCACGTGGTGGTGGGAGTAGGGGGAGTGGAGTCTGGGGTGGGTGGAGGTGAATGAGAAAGGGGGGGAAGGCGGAAGAGGGTGCAAAAAAGGGGGGAAGGCGTAACGAACGGTTTCTTATCGTCACGATAAACATACGACGATCATGATAGTGTCACGAAGCTGCTACATGGATAACGATAGCGTCAGTGTCACGAAGCTGCTACATGGATAACGATAGCGTCAGTGTCACGAAGCTGCTACATGGATAACGATAGCGTCACGATAGACTTACGATACCGCTGCGTTGGGTACGAAAATTGGGGAGCTTCCCGATTTTTTAATGCACGCACTAACTTTTTGTGGTCTCGGCCGAGCGCGTCACGATCGGTCACGATGGACCCATAACCAGGACCATGACGGCTCTGCGCACTGCATTGTTGGTGCGTTCGTGGTTCCATTATGGAATGTGTGAAGGGGGCTCGGGAAGAGGAAAGATCCTCGGTGCTGCCGCGTGATACAATAGACTCGAGAGGGTAGGGTAGGTAAGGGACAAGGGAGGGGTGCGCAGACCTCTTCCGCTGCCCACAAACTCGTCTCTGCGCATCTGAATCATTGTACATCGTCCAGTGATGTGAATTTTTGTAGGCCACATTGTCGTACCGAGCCACCAGAATTATCATATTTTCAGATTGATTATCGTACAACCTTAGGTCAAATCATATAGTCAGTAAATGACTTTATAATTTTAGTAAATAACTTGTAATTTACTTTAGTAAATAACTTGGTCATTTTACTCACCCCAGTTTGAATGTCGTATCATTGGATTTTCGATCTTGTATATTGAAAATAGACCCTAATTTACACATCTCGTATCATCGGATTCTCGTATATCGAATGCTCGTATAATGTGACCTCCCTGTATATATATATATATATATATATATATATAGAGAGAGAGAGAGAGAGAGAGAGAGAGAGACACACACACACACACACACACACACACACACACACACACACACACACAGTGGACCCTGAATGCTACGGACCCCGCTATTACAGATTTTGGAAAATGCAGACAAAATATAGGTTATAGGAGAAAATAGGAAAAAAGTTGAAATATGAATAAACCGCTAATTTGCATTCTCTGCATATTATTAGTTTTGTTTATGTTTGCCATGTGATAATGTTATGTTTGCTGTGTATGTACGGTACAGCTAGTTCTCATAAACAAAATCTGTACATTCGGTTCATTACAAAATGAACACAAATATTACAAAACCTAGATAAATCATCGACCTTATGTGTATGTGTCACCACTCTACTTAATGTCCTGCCACGACCTTATGTGTATGTGTCACCACTCTACTTAATGTCCTGCCACGACCTTATGTGTATGTGTCACCACTCTACTTCATGTCCTGCCACGACCTTATGTGTATGTGTCACCACTCTACTTAAGCCGCCCCGCCCTTTATGTGTATGTGCCCCACCTATTTAAATCCCCTGCCAGGGCCCTTTGTGTATTTTCACCCCCTCATTTAATTTTGCCACCCCTTTTATTGTATGCACCACCTATTAAATGTCCCCCACCCCTATTGTTTTGCCCCCAACCTTTTTAAGTCCTCCCCCCCCTTTGTGTAGGTCACCACATATTAAAATTCCTCCCACGACCTTAGTGTATGTGTCCCACTTACTAAGCCCTCCACGACCTTATTGTATGTGTCACCACCACTTAATCCTGCCACGACCTTAGTTATGGTACCAAATTTAATGCTCCCAGACCTTATGTGTATGTGTCACCACACACTAATGTCCTCCCACGCCCTTATGTGTATGTGTCACCCCTATTTAATGCCCTGCCACGACCTTATGGTATGTGTCACCACTTACTTAAGTCCTGCCAGACCTTATGTGTAGGTCCCCACTACTTAATGTCCGCCACGACCTTTTGTATGTGTACCACCAAATGCCTCCCCACGACTTATTGTATGTGTCACCACCTATTTAAAGTCCTGCCACGACCTTATGTGTATGTTCACCCCCTTTTAATTTTTTTTTTTTTTTTTTTTTCCCCCACGACTTATGGTATGTGTCACCACCTATTAAGTCCACCCCCCTTATGTGTATTTCCCACCCAAAAAGTTTCCCCAACCCCTTATTTTGGGCACCCCCTATTATTTTCCCCACACCTTTGTGTATTGTCCCCAACACACTTTTTCCTGCCACAAACCTTATGTGTATGTGTCCCCATTTACTTAATGTCCTGCCACGCCCTTAGGGTATGTGTCCCCACCTATTTAAGGTCCTCCCACGACCTTATGTTAGTGTCACCACCTACTTAATTCCTGCCACGACCTTATGTGTATGGTCACCACCTATTTAATGTCCGCACGACCTTTGTGTAGTGTCCCACAAATTTAAGTCCTGCCACGACCTTATGTGTTTTGGGTCCCCACACTATTAAATGTTCCACACCTATTTAGGGCCCCACACCTTAATGTTGCCACCCCTTTATTTATTTTCACCCCCTTATTTAATGTCCCACAACCCTTAGGTTTGCCCCACCTATTAATGTTCCACACCTATTTATTGTTCCCCCCCTTTTTAAGGTTGCACACCTTTGTGTATGTGTACACACACCTTTTGCCCCCCCCATTTTTGTCCCCCACTTATTAAGTCCTGCCACGACCTTATGTGTAGGTCCCCAACTACTTCTTTTCCCTGCCCGACTTATGGTTGTCCCCAAACCATTAATGTCCTCCCACGACCTTATGTGTATGGTCCCCACATAAAAAACTGCCACCCCTTATGTGTATGTGTCACCACCTATTTAAATGTCCTCCCACGACCTTATGTGTATGTCACCACCTACTTATTTCCTCCCCACGACTTATGTGTATGTGTCCCCACCTACTTTTTTCCCTCCCAGACCCTATGTGTATTTTTCCCCCCAACTATTTGCCCCCCAATTGGGGTTTTTCCCCACTCTATTTGCCCCCCGATTATGGTATTTAAAACCCCAACTTAAATGTTTTGCCACACTTATTGTTTGCCCCCAACTATTAAATGTCCCCACCCCTTTAGTATGTGTAAACATCTTAATGTCCTGCCAGACCTTTTTGTGTATGTGTCACCACACTACTTAATGCCCTGCCACGACCTTATGTGTATTGTCACCACACAAAAATTTATTTTTGTGCCCCACTTTTATTTTCCACAAATTTTTTTGGGGGCACCCCCTTTTTAATGTTTCCCCCACTTATTTATTTTCCCCCTTTTTAAATTTTTGGGCCACACCTATTTATGTTCCCCACCCTTTTGTTGCCACACTTATTTTTTTCCCCCAACCTTAATGTCCTCCACGCCTTATGTGTATTTTCACCACATACTTTTTTCCCTCCCACAAAACTTTTGTGTAGTGTCACCAACTACTTAATTCCTGCCACGATTTATGTGTTGTGTCACCACCTATTAATGCCTGCCACGCCCTTAGTGTATGTGTCCCCACTTATTAATGCCTCCCCGACCTTATGGTATGTGTCACCACCTACTTAATGCCTCCCACGCCCTTTTATGTGTATGTGTCACACCTACTTAATGTCCTGCCACGACCTTTGTGTATGTGTCACCACTCTACTTATTTTGCCACACCTTTTTATTTGCCCCCACCTATTAATGTCCCACCCTTATGTGATGTGACCCAACTATTTAATGTCCTCCCCACGCCCTTAGTGTATGTGTCACCAACTAAAATGTCCTGCCACGCCCTTAGTGTATGGCCCCACATACTTCATTTTCCACGACCTATGTGATGGTCCCCACACACTTAATGTCTGCCACGCCCTTTTGGGATGTGTCACCATCTATTAAGCCCGCCACGCCCTTTATGTGTATTGTCCCCACTCTACTTAATGTCTCCCAGACCTATGGTATGTGCCACACTATTCATGTTAAAGACTTAGTGTATGTGTCCCCACTTTATTTTATGTCCCCCCCCCCCCCCCCCCCCCCCCAACCCCCCCCCCCCCCCCCCCCCCCCAAATTTAAGCCCTCCCCACATTTTTTTGTCACCACTCTACTTAATGCCCGCCACGACCTTATGTGTATGTGTCCCCACTCATTTTAATGCCCTCCCAGACCTTATGTGTATGGCCCCACTTACTAATGTCCTCCCCGACCTTATGTGTATGTGTCCCCCCCCTCTTAATGCCCGCCACGACCTTATGTGTAGTGTCCCCAACACTTAATGTCCGCCACGACCTATGTGTATGTGTCACCCCCTTATTTAATGTCCTGCCACGACCTTATGTGTATGTGTCCCACATTTTAAATGCCTGCCACGACCTTATGTGTATGTGTCCCAACTATTTATTCCTGCCACGACCTTATGTGTATGTGTCACCCCCTTTTATTTGCCTTTGAGACCTTATTTAATGTGCCCCCACCTATTTAAGTTCCACACTTATTTATTTTGCCCCATTTATTAATTTTGCCCACCTTTTTTGTGTCCCAAAACCTTAATGCCCTGCCACGCCCTTTATGTGTAGTGTCCCCCACACTACTAATGTCCTCCCACGACCTTATGTGTAGTGTCACCACATATTTAAGTCCTGCCCCCCCCGGGGAAACCCCCTTTATTGTAGGCCCCACATATTAAATGTCCCCCCCCCTATGTTTTTACCACCCTTATGTTGCACCCCTTTATTATTGTCCCCCACTATTGTTGCACACCTATTTGTTTGCACCCCTTATTAAATGTCCCCCCCACTTATTTTTGCCACCCCCTATTATTTCCCACCCCTTATTGTTTGCACCCCCCCTTATTAAATGCCCTTTTTCCCGACCTTTGTTTGTACCCAATTCATTTCCCCCACGACCTTATGTGTATGTGTCACCACACTACTAATGTCCTCCCACGACCTTTGGTATGTTCCACAAATATTTAATGCCTGCCACGACCTTATGTGTATGTCCCCACCTACTTAATTCCTGCCACGACCTTATGTGTATGTCACCACTTTTACTTTTTTCCTCCACGACCTTATGGTAGTGTCACCAACTACTTATTTCCGCCACGCCCTTTATTGTATGTGTCACCACCTATTTAATGTCCTCCCACGACCTTATGTGTATGTGCCCCCACCTATTAATGTCCTGCCACGACCTTATGTGTATTGTCCCACACTTTTTCCCTCCCACGACCTTTGGTATGTGTCCCCACACATTTTAATGTCCTGCCCCCTTTTTAGGTATGTACCCCCCTTTTAAAGTCCTGCCACCCCCTTAGTGTATGGTACCCCCACATTAAATCCCCACAACCTTATGTGATGTTCACCACACTATTAAATGTCCTGCCAGCCCTATGTGAGTGTCACCACTACTTATTCCTCCAGACCTTATGTGAGTTCACCACACTACTTAATGTCCTGCACGACTTATGTGTATGTTCCCACCTACTTAATGCCCCACGACCTTTGTGTATGTTCACCAACATTTAAATGCCCCCACATTTATGGTTTTCACCACTATTTAAGTCCCCCCAATTTTATGTGTATGTGTCCCAAACTATTTATTCCGCCACAAATTTATGGTAGTGCACCACCTATTTAATGTCCTGCCACGATTTATGTGTATGTGTCACCACACTACTAATGCCCCCAGGATATTTATTGTCCCACCTATTAAATGTTCCACACTTTTTATTTCCCCAAATTTTAAAGTTGCCACACCTTATTGTTTGCCACCCCCTTATTATGCCCCAACTTATTTTTGGGGCCCCCTTATTATTTCCCCCCCCCTTATTGTTTGCCCCACTTTTATTCCCCACCCCTTAGGGGGTAGTGTACCACCACATTTAAAGTCCGCCAGCCTTTTGTTTGGGGCCCCCCCTACTTAAGCCTGCCACACCTTATGTGTATGTGTCCCCACCACTTTTTTTTCCTGCCACGACCTTATGTGTATTGCCCCACATACTTAATGTCTGCCACGCCCCTTATGTGTATGTGTCCCACTCTATTAATGTCCTCCCACGCCCTTATGTGTAGGTCACCACTTATTAAAATTCCGCCACGATTTAGTTTTGTGTCCCACCTATTATGTCCTCCCACGCCCTTTATGTGAGTGTCACCACCTACTTCATTCCTGCACGACCTTAGGTATGGTCCCCACATACTTTTTTCCCGCCACGACCTTATGTGTAGGTCCCCACCATAAATTCCTGCCAGCCCTTAGTGTATGTGCACCACACTACTTATTCCTGCCACGCCCTATGGTAGTGTCACCCCCAACTATTTAATGTCCTGCCACGACCTTATGTGTATGTGTCACCACTCTACTTAATGTCCTGCCACGACCTTATGTGTATGTCCACACGTACACTGCTTGCTGCTTATTTGCAGCTATTTTTCAGTGGATTCATATGTCAATTTTCATTCTTGTGTACACATATATATATATTATGTACATCTATGCAAATGTATATATACACACACACACTCCGTAGGTACTCCGTAGTGTAGTGGTAGCACGCTCAGTTCACAACCGAGAAGTCCTGGGTTCGATCCCCGGGCGGAGCGGAGACAGATGGGCTGTTTCCTTAAAACCCGAGCCCCTGTCCACCCAGCAGTGAATGGGTACTGGGTGTTAGCCGGGGGTTTGTGACCCGCCTCCCGGGGTGGTGGCTTCGGCCAACACTGAGCATGAATGATAAGAATGTTGATATGGAGATGGGGCCATACGAGTGTAGCTCAGGCCCTGTAAAATACAACTAGATGAATATGCACACACACACACACACACACACACACACACACACACACACACACACACACACACACACACACACACACACACACACTCACACCCACACACACACAAACACACAAACACACAAACACATAGACACAGACATTGCATATCAGTTTTATTCCTCAGGAATTTTCGATAGTAGCATGCTCATCATATCAGCCAGTATTTTTATGTATGTACTTTAGCCATAGCTTCTAATTTTTTTTCCAGGTAGCTGAACTGTCTGGAAATGTTCAAGTGGCTTCAAGGTCAGGTCCGCAAAAAAAAAAGTGACACCGCTTCTGCATCTGTCAAGAAGCATTCAGTGGAAGCGGCAACTGATGCAATCCTTCATGATGGGGGTGGCAGCCATGAGCAGCAGCCAGCCTGTCCCATGGGAGCAAACACACCCTCAGACCTGTACGGGCATCAAGGGTGTGAGCCAAGACAGGAAGCTGAAGGGGCACTGGCCACCCCTGAGGCTGAGGGTCTCCAGGACAGCCCTGGGTGTCCCGCCAAGTGTCTCTCTTTGGATTCATCTTCGGGTCTTGAAAACATGGCCTTCAATTGCTTAAGTAATCTTTCTTCCATGAAAATGAAAGAGGAAGATTCAGTAGATGCCCACCATCACTTCTCTCAGGAGAACTCATCACACGCTTCCATCATAGAACAGCCCATGGAAGACACTGACACACTATGGAAGGGAAGCTCCTCCAGCCTTCACAAGAATACAGAAAGTCTCTCCTCCCTACAAATGCATCAAGAAAGCAAAAAAAGTACGATTGGCAGTCCAAAGAACCAAAGTCCAGGCACTACTTCACTACAAGAGTGCCAAAGTAGTGTCTTCATACAGGAGCCTAGAGAAACATTTTCTTGTCAACCAGAAAAATCAAACATACAAAAGCACACAAATTGCACTTCTAGTACTGAGGAACATGTACCAAGCGTTTCCAAGTCACCAGAGCATGATGCAGGCCAACGTTTCACAAACATTCAGGATTTCCTCAACAACAGACATTCTGAGTCATTTATGGAAAAATCAAGTTTATGTTCAAATCCATCTTTGGTCCTGCCAAAAAATAGGACCTCAGCAGAAGCCCCTCCAGATCCTCCTGTCTCCCCTGAAAGCAGCTGCGTTAATCAAGAAACAAATAATCTGGAGGAAAACAGAACAAATCACGAAGAGCAGGAAAATGTGACTTCACAAGAGCCAGGTTGTGAGCGCACTTTTGAGGTAAACTTCGCCCAAAATACAGATAAGTATGTGAATGGAGTTTCCTTTTCACATTTACGACAACAAGCCGTCCTTAAGAAGGTGGGCGAGAATGCCTACATTAACGACAAACATCTGAACAAGGATGCCACAAAGGAGAACATAACGCCAGGAAAAGCAGCAGAAGTGCCAGATCAAGTCAATGAACCTCTACCCAGTGTGAGCAGTGAAAGAGATTTCTCCTTAGAATGCGACAAAGTATCAGCCAAGATTGAAAAAAATAATGTGTTACCAGTAATTAAGGTAGACCATTTCTCCCAAACCGAGACTACCAAGGACCACTGCCCTAACCCATACTGCTACCCTCAGGCATGTCTTTACAACCAAAAAGGAAGAAAATGCACAATTCTAGGTGAGCATTTTATATTGACATACCTTGACCTTATGGCATCTCCTGTGGTGGTCAGGACATCATTAGAGAACACAGATAGAGGTCCGGTGGGATGCATGATTGTTTGGTGTTCTGGGAAAGCCTTGCAATTTGGAGATCTTCCAGATGGCACAGAAATATATTTTGATGCAGTCGTTTCTCCTAAAGCACCTAGTTTTGTTGCCATCGTTATGTGGCAAGATTCAAAACCAATCCATACTGTAGAGCCGTTCTTCAATTGCTATGTGATCGTTGAGCTAATCAGAAACTGTCACGTTCAATTTCTTTCATTTGCAAAGGAAAATGGTGCTGTTTCTGCAAATATCAATGGCGAAACATTGAAGGCAGTATTTGCAAAGTCTGTCGTGTATATTGATGGACAGAACATTCAGAATGCAAATCAAATAAAAAAACTCTCCAAGCCCATCTCCAAGCAACTGTATGCTGATGTCCTGAAACTTATGACCCTTGATCATGCTGACAACATTACCTATGGGTTCATGTGCTCCTGCATTTGGCTAGGCTACAAGCCACAACAATTAGACCCCTCAACACGATATGATCGCCTTAAACTCTACAGACGTACACCTGGCCAATTTGTAGTTGCAAGTAAACAGTCAGTGTTGTTGTGTGATGTACATGCTTTTATTGAGGTTGAAGGTACAGCCTACAAGCTTATTTTTGTAGATGAAGGTCAGCCACGTGTATTATCCTGTAACAAGACTGACTTTTTCTCTGGGAATCTAAAAGTCCTTCCAGTTTGTGGAAAAGTGAAGGTGCACCTGAGGAAGACATTTGCTAAAAGTACTTATACATGGCAGATTTTAATGGTGCAGGTTGAGCCTTCATTGCCACTTGGTGCAACAGTTAATAGCACCTTATCTCACCAAACCTCTGGTGTAAACGCTTCACCCTCACCTCATCAAGTATCTCCTGCTGATAAAAGCTCTGTTCGTCCAGATGCCATTTCAACGAAATGTGTGCCTAGATCAGCAATTTTGCCTGATGTAACAGACTGTCCTATGATAACCAGTGACCTTCCTAAAATTGATGTGGTGCCAAGGCCACAATGTAAACCAACAACACAGACAACTAGTTTTGTCATCAAAGAAATAAGGCCAGAGTATGGAGAGGTTGCAGCCTCAAGTCATGAAAATGTTCTGGAAAGGAAGTCACAAGAAGCTGCACATAATGTAGAAGAGCAGATGGAGTTAATTGTCAAAGAGAAACATTCTTTACATTCTGACAATGGTGTCTTGCACAATGACCATCATGCACCTCTCACGGTTATAAGAAATGGCAATGGAGTTTTTAAAAATGTTGGAGAAGCATTTTTCCTTCAGACAGTATTGCAAGGGAAGGTCGCGCACATAGAAATGAAAAACGAACCTTTGATTGCTTTTGAAAATGGCAAATTGAAAAGATACCACACACCAATGTCAGACTTATCAGTAGGATTTGATGCACATTTCGTATACAAACCTCTAGTTGGGCCAGTCCCTCACATTTTGGCCCTCTGGAACGGCAAGAAACCTGTGAAAGCCTCTCTTGGGCATCGCACTTGCTACTATGATGTACCTGGGGTGTACCAAGGCTTAGATGAGAAAGGATGCTTTAAATTCATGGTGTTGCTTGAAGGAAAAATGACATACATTACCACCCCAAGTACCACTGCGATATTTGAGGCATCTGGTGAGCAGTGTGATTCTTTGACCTCACTCACTCATGTCTTCGTTCACCTGAGTTTGGCACAAGGTACATATACACTGATCCTTGTGGTTCTTCAGCCAAAGCACGGTGATTCACATGTGACCCGTGAATCTAGTAGTAGTAGTTTGTCTCCCAAGCCATTGTCAGTGCCTGAATCAGAGACCTTGAGAAGTAGTCCTGTGAACTCACAAGCAGAGGCTAAGACAGTTGATAGGAACCCTGTGCCTGCTACTCCTACACCTAAGGCTTCCCAGGCATTAAAGGTGCTGGCTCCCTACCTGAGGAACTTTACTGGAACCCTGACCAAGGAAGCTGGAAGGAGAGTCGTACACACTCATTTTAAAGATATTCCATTGTTAGTTGAAGTCCCTGAAAACTGTAACATTAATGCAAATGGAGTTGGTATGAGTGTTAAAGAAATTTCTCTTGGAACTCTACTCCATTTTGAGGCTTTTTGTGAGAAGACTAAAAACTTAAGATACCGAGCAGTTCTTGTGTGGCTTGGGAAAAAGTTGCAAAGATGTGAAGCACTCTCAGGATGCATTTATTACTATAATATAGGCGGCAGTTGCCTGAACTCCAATGAAAAAGAAGTTAGTTTAGAATTGATGCTAGAAAATAAACCTGAGCATGTAGTATGCAAGAGAGCTTACATTATCATGCCAGATGGGACTCTTCTAGCACATGAAAACCTACGAGTTGGCACGCTCATTTATACTAACCTAATACAGGAGAACCAGAACTTAAGCATACTCAATGATTTTATCTATGTTTGTGTACTTCAAGCTCCTCCACCTTCTACAGTAGGTGCAACATTACCAGAAGAGAAAGACACAGGTACAAGTAGTTTAACAAAGATAATCAATTCAGAGAAATCAGGATTGGATAAGCCATCAACTCTGACAGACAACCTTAAGGATAAATCAGTGCCGTCAGAACCTTTGGGGCAGAGATCAATGACTGCAGATAAAAGGGAAGTTGCCGCTGCCAGTCTTGATCCAGAAACACGAGAGAATATGTATGATATTGTAAAAGGAACAGTCATTCATCTGCAGCATGATACATACATCTTCAGTGATGACAGTGAAAATCTAAAGGTTGAGATAGATCCAAGGCAAATTGCTGTAGACTCACCACCAAGTCCTCAATCACCCGCAAGCAAGTTTTATCTACTGTACCACAAGACAACTCAAGTGGGAATGTGTGGTTGGTATCGGCATCAGCCCCGCCCGGTGTACCTTCAGCATGGCATGATTGTCCACACTCACAATCCTGACAACAAAATCATAACATTGGCCCTGCCTGATCATTCAAGTCTGTACAACTTCCTCTTTGATAGTGACATAACAGTAACAGGGAACAAGTTGGATAGACATCACCACTTGAAATCTGGCAAAAGAGTGCACCCTGTTATAGAAGACATTAAGCCCACCCTCATTGATGGTTGTGTTGTAAGCCATCGCATAGTATTCATGACTACCGTGAGGGATCTAGCTGGGGTTTGTTTGAATTTCTTAAGGCATTCAATCTTTGCCGATGAGAAAGAAATGCCAAGAAATGGAACAGTAGTGAGTGTGAATCATTCTCTTCCCATGGACTGTGATGGGCTCAATAGAAACAGCAGAAGAAAAAGAAGAAGAGATCATTATGAAGATGAGGGAATGACATCATTGTATAATTGTATTAAGACTGATACATCACTCAAGCAACAACTAGAGGTCAAACAAAAGAGTGAGCCAGAAGACAATTTTAATACAACTGTAGAAGGCCTCAGTACATCAGAGAGCCATTCATGTTCTGAAATGAGTGTCATCAGTGAATCAGTGCCCCAAGTGAATCAGTTACTTGATGGACATGGATACAACATACCCGCCATAGATGGAGAGGGAGAGACACTAAGAGAGCTTATTTGCACCAGGCAGCATCATCAAATAGTTAGTAAAACAAGCTTCACCCGATTTGTAACCCTCTACGGAGAAATATTGCCTGGGAAGTCAGGCACATTTGTGTTCTACAGCAGAAAACTACCCTCTCCAATACAGATATCTGGTAACCTCCCACACTGTGATGCTAATATGTGTGAGGGTAGAGGAAAAGGATTCCTGCTAGCCCGTAAAATATGTGCAAAAGAAACAGGATTCATTGAACATCAACCTGTGGTTGTTTGGCCTGAAAAGAGAAAGTGTGACCCCTATATTGTTGTCACCTACAAGTTCTATCGGAAGAACAACTTTCTCATGATAACTGATGCTGCTAATGGGCAAGAAAAGTGGTATTTGTGTGACTACAACTTGGTGTTTTCACTCAAGAACAGTTATAACATCAATGAAGTAATCAAGTCTCATTGTAAACCAGGCACTGTGCTGACACTGTATGCCGTGGTGCACAATATCCCACCCTTCCAAACTCAAGGGCATTATGTTGAAGGCAATGTACTTCTCATGACAACAAGCAAATATGTAGCTGTAGCTTCTATAGATGTTTTTATTGGCAGTTGTTGTGAAGACGAACTGTTCTTTCAACACCGAGACGATCCTATTCGTCATATGTTGCACAATCACAACATCAGGATGGACCGAGCCCTGCATTGCAAGAGGGGCTCAACATACTATTTCTCTCCAAGGGATTGCAGCTTTGACCTGAACATGAAGGTAGTTGGGGGCTGCCTTGAGGCTTGCACAGATGACTTTGCCATCATTAGTTGTGACAGAAGGAGCAGCACAGCAGCGTGTCACCTCTCCAATATATACTATCAAGGGAAACCCATTGAATCCTTGGAGACTATTCCTAAAAATCACTGGAAAAACTTTATGGGCATCATACTGCCACTAGATGGTGTCATGATGGATGATGACAAGTGGGAGGTGAATGCTGTGGCCCAGGTGGCGTGGTGCTGTCGTGGTCCCAGAGTGGTGGCAATGCACCAGTGTTACTATCATGTGCCAACCCTTAATGTGCCTTCCCATGAAATTAAGGACAGCCAGAAGACAGCACGTACTAACTTGTCACAATCACAGGGAAAGTCCGTACCTTCCCATGAATGCTGTGCTGGAGCAGTGATGTCTATGGAAGAACTAGAGTCTTGGCAGTGTCAAGCAGGAAACACAATATTTACATTTCATAAGAGCATTTTGCAGTCCTGTGGCTTAATAAAAATGAGTGGTAGAGTAACACTTATTATGAATGGGACAATAGTTCTTTTTACCAGCACGGAAAAAGAAGTGGTGAAATGCAAGGTATCAGATGTCTTTATCAAAGGTAAACGGTGTGAATCTGTGGAAAATGTCATCAGTGAAATGGATCAGACTTTTACCCTTGTGGCAGTACAATGTTCTCCATCTATTTATTTAGGAAAGAACATACAAATGGAAGCCATCGTTGCATTCACTGCATCTCTGAAACGAATTGGGATTCATATTTGTGATAAACATGCTTGTATACTAGAGAGCAGCGATCACAAGGAAGAAATTGCAATAGCAGAGGAAACTTTTCATGACATTGAAGTGTTATGTGAGCAATCAGCTCAATGTGCAGTCTATTACTACCATCCAAGTCCCGTCCGTCCCATACCATCCAAGATCACCACTTCAGAGGTTGAAACATCTGTGCCACCAGACTTAATAAGGACTATGACATATACTCTTCATCATGGTTTTGTTACTGGTTACTGGTTAGACCAAGAGTGTCCTGGCCAGCTGAGAGTGAGCCTTCAGAATGGACCTGAATCCCTCACCCTGCCTGTGTCTTGTAGCCGCCTGATGGGTCCAATCAAGGACCTCTCCCCTCAGCAGTGTGTTGGCCACCCACTGAAAGTCATCCTTTCCTCAGTAAAAAGAGATGAAGTGGAAGATTACACGATTCTCACGGCGTGGAGGAACTTCTCCAATGAGCCACAACATGTTCCTCTGTGTTCCACTCCTGAACCTGAATTATCCTTTTCTCAAAAATCCAAGCTCCTTTGCTGTCCAAGAGGCCTTGTAGTGAAAGAGTTTCAGTTTTTGTACAACCGTAATATGTTTGAAGTTAAAAGCCATTGCATGTTGAAAAATTTTGATGTAGAATCTGGCATAGGATTCTTTCATTATTGGGTAGATGAAAGCCTTTTATCTTGTAGGATAGAATCTATAGCGGGGTGGCCTAACGTCAACAAAGTTCAAGCACTCTGGAGCTTGCTAATGCTCAAAGGACCTCCAACTGGGGAAGACTATCCCAAGGCTGTGGCAGCATGGCAAGATGACTGTGATTCCCTAGTGGTTCAGATTTGTGATGTTCATGGGACACATGGGTTGAATGTATCATCAGGAGGCAAGGAAAACAAACATTACAACTCTATTCCATCGCCAGCTAGAAGAGAGAGATGCTACAGTGAGTCTCAGAATGGTAGTCTGCTAACAAATAAAGAATTGAAGCCGCCCTCCAGATACAGACGGAGCAGTGAGTCAATGGACTCCAATGCCTCTGCAGGTAATAATCTAAGACAAGCTAATGTTATTGAAGAAGATAATCCAGTCTTATCAGGATCATCTCCTTACAGAACTGACCATCCATTTGCCAGTGTTAGGAGTAAGAAACCAAAACCACATGTGCAGCCTAATTCTGGTGACATAGCACTGCTCTCTGTAGAAGAGGACTCTACAGCAGAAGGGAAAATCTACCACCCCTCAAAGGGCACTGAACATTTCCACACTGACAATGGTTTCACATCAAATGCTTTGAATGTTACAGCAGTAGATATTGACTCCTGTGCCCCCCAGCCTTTTACTGATCACAATGCTAGTACAAATAGAACTTCTAAGGAAAAAACGCAGCATTTTCCTGAGAGAAACTTACAGTTTCCTAATGTTGAGTCGTTTCAAACTTCATCAGTGGCCTTCCAACCTACTTCAGTGTGTGGTAGTGTTGAATCTAACTCTTCAGAATATTCATTGCAGAGCAAAGCAAAAACAGAAGGACATTCTATATGTAATGAGAATGCCCAAAGTGACCAATATTTGCACCCTCCTCACAAAGGCAGCTTGTGGGCTGCCAGACCAACGTTAAGAATTATCCTTGCAGAACAAGAGACTGTCTCTGTATGCATTGTGGAGGGTGACACAGATGACTATTGCATTCTCAGCAGTGCCAGAGGAACCATTCTATCTGACAAGAAACTGATTGGTGTGACTCAACAACAGATAAAAATAACATCAGAAACACATGGAGTTAAGCAAGATCAAGAGGACCTACAGGCCTTGGTTTTAAAGCTTGAGCAGCCTGTGGAAATTCTAGGATGTGAAGTCAGAAAAATTGCTGTAGCCGTGTGGAATGGAGAGAAACCTGAAATAGATAACAGTCTGATATCAAAAAGCTTTGATGTATATAAGCTGAACTGGATTGTTCCTATATATAATATATCGACAGTGCCAAAAAATTACGAGTGCAAGCCAAAAGTTTGCCATTCCTTTTATGCAACTTCATTCCAAGACATTTATAATCCATGCTACCCAGAATGTATATATTATTGTTCCCAATACTGCAGAGTGAGACAGCATGAAGTTGTTTTAGTTTTATCTGAAGAACATGTTTTACTGGAGCACCAAGGTAGTGTGGCTCTGGCCGTGATGGATGATGTGAAGAATAGTGCAAGTGACTTGAAGAAGGGGAAGATTTTCTGGGTCATAACTGTTCAATTGGCTGAACCTTTTAATTATGGGTCACACCTCATCACTGACTTTGCCCTGCTGGTGTATTCTGGCGAGGTGGAACCCTCTGAGGCTGCCACCATCAAGTTGGACTGGGGTAGAGGAAAAATAGAGAAAGTAACAACACTTGAAAAGGACGTCGATTGTGGATTAGCAAAGGTAAATATTATAGTAAAAGTTGACGGGCCAGCTGATATTAAGCCTTACTCTTTGAGCTACCTCTGGCCCCTTACACCAGACAGACCTGAAGGAGATATGATCTTTGGTGTCGAGTGTGAAATTCTGACATTAATGCAGAACTGTGGCCTCCTGAAAGCCAAGGGAAGAATTCTAAACAGAAAAGAGATAACCATCTTCTTTCTAAGAGATGCCGTGTTGATTAACTCCAAAGGCCTGTCCAGACATTCTACCTTTGCTGACCAGATGCAACCTGTACAAAAGCAGGTCTGGCGTTGCACTTGCCAGAGGCTCATGCCACAGGAGAGAAAAAGTGTAAAGAAGAGGACTAGTGAAGAGGCACAGTACAAGGCACAGTTGGTATGGTGCGAGATGTGTATACCCTCAGTGCAGGGTGTCCAGGTTGCTGGGAACAATGGTGTGACCAAAGCAACGGACAGCACTACCACGACACCAGAAACACCAGCACAATCTGGAGGTGGGAATGCATGGGTGAGTATGCAGCTCATTTGCTCTATAGTCTTTCCATTTTATCAAGTCACTTTTGATGTGGCCGCCCGAGGCGTAGGACCGCTAGCTGTGTTGCCACTTCACCCCCGCCACCTACTATAAACAACATGAAGAATAAGACATTTTGATCAAATAACAAAGAATAAGACTTATAAACATGTATCATACACTTCAGGCAGCCCCATCAAAAATGACTTGATAAAATGGAAAGACTATAGTAGGTGGGAATCAGATGGCTTATCATCCATGTGTGTTATAATTAGAAAAACAGTAAAACAGTTTAATCCTAACCCCCATGTGATAGTTGTGTGCTGGCTTTAGTAGTTTATTTTTTTCCAGCCTGTAGGTGGCCCAGTGGCTGCTGCTGAGAAGGAAGTTTGGGGTGCCGTGAAGGGCTTGGGCACCCTGGACACCCCACTCACCCCTGCCTCTAGACCCAAGAAGACGCATAACAGCAAGGTAGATATAGATACTAGAGATAACTGGAGTAAAAAACAGAAGGTGGATGGCTAATATATGTTTGTCTGTCCTAAGGCCTAAGATTCAAGCCGTGGAAATGAGTTTAGCTTCGTCCACACAATCGAGCAGAGCCCAGCGGTCTTTGCCTGTTTACTGGGCAAAGCCTGTTTCTTGCTGTACAGTAAAAGCCTTATAACTGGGCACGATAGGGGCTCTGCCCCTTGCCGAGTTATTCAATGTGCCGAGTTATGCAATGTCCTCCTCTGATATGGGTAAAAAAAAAAAAAAAGAGAAAAAAAAAAAAAAAAAAACAGTAGTGTAATAGCATAAAAACAACACTTAGCAGTGAACGGGTAGCAGCAGGCATGTACTCGTAATCCAAGGAGAGGGCAGCCTTGTTGTAACATATAAAAGATGTTAGGGGGACTCGGTTGCATTTTGACACTGGTATCACTTTAATCACTTTATAATCACAACTCTGTACTGTATTGTATACAGTACTGTACCTGTACAACTTAATTTTACATCACTTGAGCACTTAATTACTGCAACACTCTGCCCTGTCCATCAACTCTACCTTCGACTGTGAATGCATGGGAGGACACAGGGGGCGGCATGAGCCTCTAATCACAGGCGTCACTATAAGAATCCTGCCTGCGCCACCACGGGCGAGGGCCAACCATCACAGCCCTCGAGTGAGCCTCCAGGGCCTACCATCCCACCCCTGGAGCTCACTGCCTACACGCGCTATAGGCATAGGTGTAAAAAAAAGAAGAAAAAAAGTAAAAAAAGAGAAGAAAAAAAAAAACTTGTCTTTGCCATGCCGAGTTATATCAAATTCCGAGTTATACAGTGCCGAGTTATAAGGCTTTTACTATACACACAGAGGTGGTCGGCGGCAGTCATGGCCGGGCGCCGTTAGCTAGCAGGAGGTTGGCAGTGGCGAGTGAAGAATGATCGCCATGATGTGTTGCAGGAATAATTGCCAGACAGTCAAAGCAAGGAGTATTAACAGCATATAGTTCTTTTGTAGACCAGTGAATGTTTCCTTGTTCTTTGGTGGATGGAGGGCTAGACATGGTGCAGTGGTGATGGTTGTGGCGAGTATCAGGAACTGACAACCAGATGACACCCTAGGCCTATACACCCACTTGAAAGCATCCACCACCCTAGGCCTATACACCCACTTGAAAGCATCCACCGCCCTAGGCCTATACACCCACTTGAAAGCATCCACCACCCTAGGCCTATACACCCACTTGAAAGCATCCACCACCCTAGGCCTATACACCCACTTGAAAGCATCCACCACCCTAGGCCTATACACCCACTTGAAAGCATCCACCGCCCTAGGCCTATACACCCACTTGAAAGCATCCACCACCCTAGGCCTATACACCCACTTGAAAGCATCCACCGCCCTAGGCCTATACACCCACTTGAAAGCATCCACCACCCTAGGCCTATACACCCACTTGAAAGCATCCACCACCCTAGGCCTATACACCCACTTTAAAGCATCCACCACCCTAGGCCTATACACCCACTTGAAAGCATCCACCGCCCTAGGCCTATACACCCACTTGAAAGCATCGACCACCCTAGGCCTATACACCCACTTGAAAGCATCCACCACCCTAGGCCTATACACCCACTTGAAAGCATCCACCACCCTAGGCCTATACACCCACTTGAAAGCATCCACCACCCTAGGCCTATACACCCACTTGAAAGCATCCACTGCCCTAGGCCTATACACCCACTTGAAAGCATCCACCGCCCTAGGCCTATACACCCACTTGAAAGCATCCACTGCCCTAGGCCTATACACCCACTTGAAAGCATCCACCACCCTAGGCCTATACACCCACTTGAAAGCATCCACCACCCTAGGCCTATACACCCACTTGAAAGCATCCACCACCCTAGGCCTATACACCCACTTGAAAGCATCCACCACCCTAGGCCTATACACCCACTTGAAAGCATCCACCACCCTAGGCCTATACACCCACTTGAAAGCATCCACCACCCTAGGCCTATACACCCACTTGAAAGCATCCACCACCCTAGGCCTATACACCCACTTGAAAGCATCCACCGCCCTAGGCCTATACACCCACTTGAAAGCATCCACCGCCCTAGGCCTATACACCCACTTGAAAGCATCCACCACCCTAGGCCTATACACCCACTTGAAAGCATCCACCGCCCTAGGCCTATACACCCACTTGAAAGCATCCACCACCCTAGGCCTATACACCCACTTGAAAGCATCCACCACCATATGCTTCTATCCACTTGAAAGCATCCACTGCCATAGGCCTATACACCCACTTGAAAGCATCCACCACCCTAGGCCTATACACCCACTTGAAAGCATCCACCACCCTAGGCCTATACACCCAATTGAAAGCATCCACCACCATATGCTTCTATCCACTTGAAAGCATCCACCACCATAGGCCTATACACCCACTTGAAAGCATCCACCACCATATGCTTCTATCCACTTGAAAGCATCCACTGCCTAGGCCTATACACCCAATTGAAAGCATCCACCACCATATGCTTCTATCCACTTGAAAGCATCCACCACCATAGGCCTATACACCCAATTGAAAGCATCCACCACCATATGCTTCTATCCACTTGAAAGCATCCACCACCATAGGCCTATACACCCAATTGAAAGCATCCACCACCATATGCTTCTATCCAATTGAAAGCATCCACCACCCTAGGCCTATACACCCAATTGAAAGCACACACCTACATTGTCATGAATCAGTGTTGTGGGTCGTCAGGATTGTTTCCCCATTCAGCCTATGTATCCTTCACCTTTTAGATATATCATTTTACTTCAATATAGAACAAATTTCCATGGAATGCATCTGCTCCTATCGCGAGCATACTGTACTTCACTTACTGATTGAACATAGGTATGATCATGATTTTGTCTTATCTTATTCAGAGGCTTTTGAGATATGATTTGACTATTGAATATTTACTCACTATTGTCTATTTTTTTTAACAAGGCAAAAATCCTGACCCCTTGCTGCTTACTGACTGATATTTGATGCCAGGAGAAGGGAATACTACGGTTCTTCTATATTTCAGTTGTATTTTATCATAGTTAACCCTATTATCAGGTAAACATAGGCATCATTTTAAGCATGAGACCTTAAGATAGACTGGAATTGTCGCCTTGTTAAAGAAAATAAACTCTAGGTGACTAATGTAGCCTTGTGCTTCCCTCCACAGCAGGGCACTGGGGTAGGTCACCTTACTGAGGCTTATCAAACAGTTGCTAGAGTCACCCTGGACGACCAGCAGCTCAAGTTTGTGGCCCGAGAGAACTGCTTCCTGTATGGCGTGTGTCTCGGCAAGGTGGAACTTTGGCATGTGCTCTCCATAGGTAAGGCTGAAGGCAAACTAGGTCAAAGCTGCACCAAGTATTTTGTGTGTGAAATGTTTACAAGATCAACAGACATGAGATTAGGGAGCTCCAGTATTTGAGATTTGCCTCTTTGTAATGGTGGGATATTTTTTGGCTTTTTTTTATTCACATAAGTATATAAAGTAATGGGTGGTTAGTCCTTTTATTTGTATCTTTGTATATAAATAGCTTTCTCCCATGCGTGTGAGAAAGCACTCAAGTAAAGGGAACAAAAATCAAAGCAAGCAGAAGCAGGATAAGATAACTTACCTAACTGCTTGGAGCAAACGTGATCTGTAGAGAAAATAAAAAAATATAAAAAATATATAAAATATCAAAACAAAATAAATAAAGATATAAAAAATAAAAATATATAAAAAATCTAAAATAAAAAAAATAAAAATAAATATATAAAAATATAAAACATTTAAAATTATAAAAAATCTTTTATAAGAGAGCTTTGTCAGAGGTCCAGGTGTTTGGAGGCTTACTAGATGAAACAGTAGGCTACAGTATGTTCATGCATGTGGCGAGGACATTGAGATCTTGGAAGTTTTACATATCTTGGTAGCACAGTCCATAATGACGGCGGGTCACGTCAAGAAGTCTTACGGCGGATTGGCATAGCCCACGGTGTTATGGACTCGCTCAGCGGGAGTGTTTGGCGTTGTCGGTACCTGTGCAGGAGGACAAAGATCCGGATCTTCAAGTCGCTTGTGATCCCTGTCTTACTCTATGGTTGTGAGACATGGACACTAAATAGTGACTTGAAGAGACGAATCGATGCCTTTGGTAATAAGTGTTTTCGCAGAATCATGGGGTATCGCTGGGATGATTACGTGTCAAATCAGCGATTGCACCGTGAGACTAAATCGAGGCCTATTACTCCTGCATACTCCGTCAGCGCCAACTTCGGCTATATGGGCATGTGGCACGCTACCCTGAAACCGATCCTTCCCATCGGGTTGTATCTGTAAGAGACAATCCGGCGTGGAGGAGGCCAAGGGGGCGCCCACAAGGCTCGTGGCTGGGGCAAGTTGATGTTTCTTGTCGAGAGCTGCTTGGTATGGGAAAGGAGCCTGCATGGGGACTCGCGAGTGGTCTGAGTGCCTTCATCTGTCTGTTTCACGGTGACAACACAGACAAGGCGGTGGTGGTGCCTTAGTGAGGAGACGCTGAGGCCCGTACCAAGAGTCGTGGTGGGGGTCCAGCGGTGAGCGACTGAGGAGGGGTACCATGAGGGGGATGTTTTTCGGAATGAAGAGCAGCGACGAAGGTGGGCACGAAGACCCGGGGGTACCTGTGTCTTCGTGCCCACCTTCCACCGTCGTCGCTGCTCTTCGTTCCGAAAAGCATCCCTTTTGTGGTACCCTTCCTCAGTCCTTCGTCGTTCGACCTTCATCGTGGCTCTTGGTACGAGCCTGACAGTGGTGGTGCCGTAGCGAGAAGACGTTGACAGGAACTTCCAGAACAATTACCTCACCGTTATCTTAGACTTGTTCAGCGGCTTCTTTAGAAAAATAGATATAGTTCAGGATGGGGAATTTAATGCTGTCAGGGGCATCATTTATTGAGTTGTAATGTCATGTTAGTAATGGGCATATAAACATAGGCACATAGGGAACAATTATACATAAGGAGGCTGTGGGGTTCGCCTGTGGTTTGTAAACATACTGTGGGAGGACATCCTATGGTTGCCTGTGTGCTGTGAGAGAGAGAGAATTAATCAAAGGTGTTTGGCTGTGGTTAGGTAGCTGTGGTTTGATAGACATTTGTGTGTGTGTGTGTGTGTGATACTATTTCAGAGAGATCATTTATGGTGTACACTGTGTATGTGTAAACATATTGTGAGCAGACGTGCTGTAGGGCTCTGTGGGTGTAGTGAGAGAGAATTATTCAAAGAAATATTCTCTCTCTTTCTCATCTGCACCCACAGACCTACAGTGTGTCCCTCACAGTAAGTTCACACATCCACAATCGACAACACCACAGTCACTCTGAAATAGTATCACACAGTGTCGACACGATGGACGACGATCCTCCTCTTGTTTCTGAATACTCTGAGCTTCCAGTAAATCGCCGGTTGGTCTACAGGAACTACCACGTGTAGGTCTCGCGGCCTCTTGTAGCTTCCTTATTTTCTTATGTTCTTATGTGGTGACTCCCGGGAGTGGCGTCGTAGGGTGGGCGAGGCGACGCGCCCCCCGGCGTGTGCCCCAATGATTGATTGATTGATTTGTCAGACGGTCTTGCATTGCAGCTGGGATGGTCACTGCAACTACATTGAAGCTATATTGAAGGTCATTGCAACTACATTGAAGAAAATGCCAATCCAATTTTCTTGGGTTTTTCTGCTCCATCCCAAGGGGACCTGCCGAGAAGGATACATGAGCAGTTGTACCTGTGTGCCTATCTCATTCTCAAGTAATTGTTGATCAAGATGTGTTGTTGTAGCCCTGAGCTCATCTTAGGCAGAATGAAGGTGGTGGTGTGTGGTCCTCTATAAATACTTGGCAGCTTATTAGTGATTGGTCCATTATAGTGGAAAGCTGTGGTTTGACTTCTCATTGGTTAAAAGGCAGCGCCATGCGTCATCGTGGCTTTCATTTCTGTGTACGAAGCAAAATTTGTATGTCCTTAGCTTGAGTGTTCGTGGATGGCTCCAAATCTGCGATGTAGAGCGCTTTCAGGAACATTAGTTGGTGGGGGGTGTTTCTATTTACTGTTCCTTCTTCAAAGTTTTGCCACATCAGGAGTGTTATGCACTAGTATAGTGATTTTTAATGGGTCCTCTTTGGATGTGGCAAGTCAGGCGCCTCGACAATTATATCATTGTCATTTTGATGTAGGCAGTTGTGTTTGTAAATAATATGGTCATTCTGCAGACCTGCTGGTGTAGGCATTTGGGGTTTCTTAATAAGCAACTGTGATTTATTGTTATTTTTGTGAAAAATTAAAGTGGTAGGGCCTGGTTTGAGTCTGCAGGCTTGACATTCATGTAGATGATATTTTTAATGACCTGTTGTTTCTGTAGTAAAGTTTGAATGGCTTTGACTGGTAGAGCTTTGAGGCTGTTAGTGCCACTTGTTCATTGCACAGAACTGGGAAGGAACATAAATATATAGCAAGACTCCCGCTGACTTATGTTCCCGGAAGCGCTTTATATCATAGTTTAGAACCATCCATGAACACTCAAGCTCAAGACCTGCAAGGTTTGCTTACAGAAATACATACATCTTAAAGAAACATGGCACCACCTTTTACCCCATGAGAAGCCAACACACAACTATCCTCGGTAATGGACCAATCACTAAGGAGCTGCCGTGTATATAAAGGAGGTGCACGTATAGCCTTCTTTGTTCTGCCGGAAGATGTTCCCAAGGCTGGAATGAAACATTACAATCAACAATTATACTTATGGACAGCGCCTTGGGGTTTTAGACACTGTATAAAGAGACGACTAGACATGTAAATAGACATATATAAAAATATAAAAAAGAAAGAGATTTACGATTGAAAACATTTGAAATTTTAAATTACGTATATATAATGGACAATATAACTGATATATATTTGGCAGCAATCTCCTTCATCATCGTCACCTGATTCAGCCATACACTGCTTCCAGCGTTTCTACCACAATTGGTTTACTCTTTGGAAGTCCCGTTCTCTTAGCACGTCAAGCAGCCTCCGCGATTTGCGCTGGATCTCTACCATGGTGTCAAAATGGCACCCTGTAGCTTGAACTTAAACTTTGTTCTTAAGGTTAGTAAGCAGGGTAGAACAAGAAGTAACGGATTCAAGCTGGAAAAGTGTAGATTTAAAAAGGAAATAGGGAGAAACTGGTTCACAAATAGGGTGTATTGGAATGGACTCAAGTCGTCAGGTGGTCAATGCAGAGTCTATTGGGGTCTTTAAAAGGAGTCTGGATAAATTCATGGATGGGGAAGAGAGGTGGATATAGGTAGAGTTAAGTAACAGGAACTACCTCGTGTAGGTCTCACGGCCTCTTGTAGCTTTCTTACTTTCTTATGTTCTTATATTCTTAATCCTTGGGTGCGAGTAGTCTCAGGGAGATAAATCTGGATTTGGCTCCCTGCTAGTTCTTCCTCTTCTCCAAGATTATGTTAGCTGAAGGGTGCAGTTTTGACATCGTGGAAGAGATGAAGAGAGGTGCTTGACACTTAAAGAACGTGACTTTCAGAGAGAATAGCCATTATGACAGAAGCACTGGAAGTAATGTATCTTCGCACAAGGTGACTCCTCTGAGGGGAACTGCTGCCAAATACAAATCAGATATGTTGTCTGCTTTTTAAAAGTGTAGTCTCGGAACTTTTTGATTGCATCTCTTAAAGGAAAAAAAATATGGAGACACGACACATCCCTGAATCAGTCCAACCTTCACTCGGCAGTACAGTAAAACCTCTCGTATACGGACCCTCATTATTCGGACCTTTTTTTTGTTGTTGTTGAAATTTCCTAGCTATATACTTATACCAATCAATTTTTTTTTTTTTTTTTTTTTTTTTTTTTTAGGGGTCGAAATTTCATAGCTATATATATACGCCTAGATTTTTTTTTTTTTTTTTTTTTTTTTTTTTTTTTTTTTTTTTTTTTTTTTTAACATATCTCCCCCATATACAATCCCCCCATTATTCGGATCCTTGCATTACTCGGACCACTCCTTGGCCCAATTAGTCCGAATATGAGAGGTTTTAACTGATAGCTGATAACTCCCAATTTACCCTATACTGTAAATTACCAAAAAAAATTCTACCACATTGCCTTCCTGTCAATCTAGGCATATGTTTTCTCCAGGTCCATAAATACAAAAAGATCCCTTCAATTTCCTAGGCATCTTTCACACCTTCCTTTCCACCCAAACACTTGGCCTACACAGCCTTTCTGCCCCTGAATTCATCCTGGTCATCTTCCCTCTTGACACTCATTTTCAGGATAACTCTTCCTATTAGCACTTTATCAAATGGTTTTCCTGGTAGGCTGAATAGAATTGTTGCCTCCTTGGTGTAGTGGCTAGCGTGCCTGGCTACGAATCTACGAGCCCCGGTTAGAATCCAGGCCAGGGCAAGTCTGCGACCAACCAACCCAGCTGTTCTTCCTCCCTTTCGGGGTCAATAAATGGGAAACCTGGGGAAGGTAACTGTGGTAATCTGCACGTGGCACTAGCCCTGTGTGCCGGGGTTAAAGGTCCTCACCCACCACAGGCTCCAAGGGCTAATGCCACGGAGATGAGCACCAAAGGCCACACGCAGCATAGCGTAGGCCCCCATCTTTACCTTGAGATCATACTCTTCTGTTTGCCTCTAATTTTGCTCCGATTTAGATGCCAACGGAAGGCAACCTCTGTGAAGCTCCACCACAGCTTCCATGGTCATCAGCCTGGAATGGCAGTCTTGGATGGTCTTGGAATTCACCAAGGCATGAGGTCCGTGCACCTTTGCAGTCTCGGTACCTGTACGAGCACATTACTGCCGACTGTCACACCTTGAAGTGGGAAGCCAGCAGAGCTGCTCAGGCAGTGTCAACTAAAGCAAAATTTTGGACAGTCTTCCTGACTGATACCTGAAATCAAGAATCACAAATCAAATTCTACCACTGTAAGGATTCAAATGATATTTCTCAAGAAATTGAAATATTAACAAAAGTAACATATAATTATTCGATAGGGAGTCACATGCACCCTATATGTTAACACATGCACAGTATGGTAGTGGTATACAAACATTTGCTAAACAAAAAAGATTTGATAACGTGATTTATGTATTTTCACCCTGTGCCGGCCGTAATGTTTTGTGTTGTGCCGTGACGCCCACTTCTTGAACCACTTTCACTTTCACTCTTCTTTCTCCTGTGGTTGTGATGTCATTCTGAAGGGGATGCCGAAGGGGGAGCTGCAGCCTCATGACTAGAAAGGATACGGATGTAGGAACTGGTCATGGAGACTGGGACAGTGGGACAGGGTTCCGTAATGTTCCATGGGGAAATTCAGAGTTGGACCAACAGAGCTTTACACTGCCCTGGGCCCTCTATTATCTTTTATGAATCCCGTCAGGAGAATCTTTTCACAGACGCACTGACAGGGTAACAATCACAATTCGGGGAATAAATCTTATTTCCCATTATTTTATATTGATCTTGGTGAGGACTCAAACCCACACAGTACAGAGTTCGCCCTTCTAACGAACCCACAGTCGGTGATGGTACCACCAGACCAAACTGATACAGCTAAGTATTAATTATCCGACCTTGGGGGGACCGAAGGTAGGTCGGATAATTGGAATAGTCGGATGTTCAGATATCACAGTAACCATAAACGTAAGGACAACATGGTATAGAACATAAAAGATGCAGCTCTTGAAGGCCGATCCAGTGGTATACGCGAAAGTAAAATTCATGCATAAATAAAGCCACAAATCAATGTTTTCTAAAAACTAAAAAAAACTAAGTAAAATAAATGGCCAAAACAAGACACAATGTGGTGGTGAAAATATTCGGTTGTTTGGACAAGTCGGATTTTTGGAGGTCGGATGTTGGGAATTTGGCTGTATATCCGCTTGCTCAGCGGTCGTCTAGGTATATTTTCACATTACAACCCTACTCCACTGTACGAGCAATATCTGCATAATTATGCTAATTATGGTGCACAGTTTCGCGCCTAATCGGTGCCGTTGTAATTGGCACGAAACTGTGTGCATTGAACTCCTGGGAAATCAGCTAACCGGGACCCAGAGTGGCATAGTGCTGGTATTGGCCACTAAGAAAAGAGCAAATTTCACTTACATCATCGTGTAGATCTTTTTATCCTGCGTCCATTGAACCCCAATTTCCCGTGGCGCTGTTGAATATTAATGGTGATACGTAGACCACAGAAAATGTATAGTTATTTCAGTCGGAAAGGATTAATTTCGGTTAAATCAGATAAGGTTAGGTAGGCTTAGACATGGGGTTTGCTTTAGTAACAGAATATATCAAGAAAAAAAGGAAATTATCAATACTACGGCAGTGTGAAGCGGGTTTGCCGGGCATTTTGAAGACTCAAAATGGGGAATATTTGGAGGTAGGGCTCAACCTTGTTTGTGGACCGAGATCCCTTAAAACTCTGTGCACCACTACAGTGTGTGCTTGTTTATAGTCTATTTTTTTTATTATGGTCAAAATGCAGTAAGGAAGCCACGCCCCCTGCCTCCCCCTCTATTCTACGGGGCAGCTGATTGGTGCATTCCTCGTATCATCACTACCAATCACAATATCTTCACTACTTAACAGCGGCGTGACCACTGGACAGCAATCTTCACTACAGAGGGATTTTTTATTTTGTCACCCTTTGTAGTGAAGATTGCTCTGTTCAGTGGTCACGCCGCTGTTAAGTAGTGAAGATATTGTGATTGGTGTTGATGATACGAGGAATGCACCAATCAGCTGCCCCGTAGCATAGAAGGGCAGGCAGGGGGCGTGGCTTCCTTACTGCATTTTGACCATAATAAAAAAAAGACTATAGGCTGATACCATGGATATTACTGTGCACCACTACAGTGTGTGCTTGTTTAGGCTGATACCATGGATATTACTGTGCACCACTACAGTGTGTGCTTGTTTAGGCTGATACCATGGATATTACTGTGCACCACTACAGTGTGTGCTTGTTTAGGCTGATACCATGGCTATTACTGTGCACCACTACTGTGTGTGCTTGTTTAGGCTGATACCATGGCTATTACTGTGCACCACTACTGTGTGTGCTTGTTTAGGCTGATACCATGGCTATTACTGTGCACCACTACTGTGTGTGCTTGTTTAGGCTGATACCATGGCTATTACTGTGCACCACTACAGTGTGTGCTTGTTTAGGCTGATACCATGGCTATTACTGTGCACCACTACTGTGTGTGCTTGTTTAGGCTGATACCATGGCTATTACTGTGCACCACTACAGTGTGTGCTTGTTTAGGCTGATACCATGGCTATTACTGTGCACCACTACTGTGTGTGCTTGTTTAGGCTGATACCATGGCTATTACTGTGCACCACTACTGTGTGTGCTTGTTTAGGCTGATACCATGGCTATTACTGTGCACCACTACAGTGTGTGCTTGTTTAGGCTGATACCATGGCTATTACTGTGCACCACTACTGTGTGTGCTTGTTTAGGCTGATACCATGGCTATTACTGTGCACCACTACAGTGTGTGCTTGTTTAGGCTGATGCCATGGATATTACTGTGCACCACTACTGTGTGTGCTTGTTTAGGCTGATACCATGGCTATTACTGTGCACCACTACAGTGTGTGCTTGTTTAGGCTGATGCCATGGATATTACTGTGCACCACTACTGTGTGTGCTTGTTTAGGCTGATGCCATGGCTATTACTGTGCACCACTACTGTGTGTGCTTGTTTAGGCTGATGCCATGGATATTACTGTGCACCACTACTGTGTGTGCTTGTTTAGGCTGATGCCATGGATATTACTGTGCACCACTACAGTGTGTGCTTGTTTAGGCTGATGCCATGGATATTACTGAAGACTAGATTTAGGCTTCCATTATTTCATCATGATTTTGTTGTACGATGCTGCCTTCTCGGCGCATCAGTCATAATATCATTCCCATTCTTGTCCATGCTTTTTATTTCATGCTATCCTCCCTTCAGGTCTCAGCATCAACTATGAGCTAACTGCTGATAAGAAGGAATTAAAGATGGTTTGGGTGGGTAGCGTCAAGCCCTTGGAGCCGGCACTGCTCCTGAGCACACTTCGTGACTGGTGTCTCGTCCACAATGTCACATCATCTGCTTCCACAATTCTGGTAAGTGATTTGGCATTATCTGACTGAATATTGTATTTATAAGAGACTTATATCTCTTATTGGGACACATGCAATTTAAACACTAAACTTACGCTGCTGAGTAAAAGGTAAGGTAAAGATGGGAGCACACGCTAAGCTGCGCGTGGCATGCGGTGCTCATCTCCGTGGCATTAGCCCTTAGAGCCTGTGGTGGGTGAGGACCCGTTACCCCGGGACACAGGGCTAGTGTGACTCCCGGGTTACCACAGTTACCTTCCCCAGGTTACCCCAGGTACCCATTTATCAACCCCGAAAGGAAGTAAGAACAGCTGGGTAGGCTGGTCACCGACTTGCCCTGGCCCGGGATCGAACCAGGGCCCGCAGATTCGTAGCCAGGCACGCCAGCCACTGCACCACGGAGGCGACTGAGTGACCACCAATTAATTAGGAGTTAACACACTCCTAATGTAAGGATCCCATGCATTACACCCCTCATTCACACCTCATTCATACACCCTTCTGTCATTGAGATTACCTGTATATATTCTTGTTCTTTTCCTTCTGGGTGAGGTATTAAGTTCTGTTTAAACTTGACACTGAAATGGACTAAATTCTTTGTCTTCATCTTATCCTTCCTCCCCCTCGGCCATTGTCTGGGTGTCCAAAGAGCCCAGACTGCTGCGGGACATTAGCTAACTGAAAAAATGAATGAATTAAAGCATACAAACATAACTACACATACTGTATAAGTCTGTCTATAAGTCTATACCCTTAAAAAATCTCTCCAAAACTAGGGGTCAACTTGCACGCCGAGTAAAATTTGAACCTTTACTACAAAATGGAAAACAAGTGGAACAGCCTAAGTGGCCTAATACTCGCTGTCCACCACTTACTGGAACTTGTAAGGCCCGCCAAAACTAAGGATAAAAATATCGGTAGATGACAGTACCAGGTACCATGAGGCAAGGATGGGTAATGTCACCGTGGTTATGCAACTTGTTTATGGATGGAGTAATAAGATAAATCAAAGCAAAGGTTGGTGATGTTGGTATAGACTCAAGAGTATTCATTGGCTCGTCAAGTAACACTTAAACCATGATGTACCACTACTTATTATGAGGAAAGACAACAAAAGGAACTCAATTAATAAGGTATTTTAATACTATCATAACCATGAATATGTACAACCTACAAAGAGAAGACTACGACGATGAAAATATTTCGAGTTGTTTTGGGCGAAATTGATATTCCAGGTGCTATATTTCCGTGCTCGCTGACAACATAGAGAAGACCTGAGGTGATGGTTGATGTGCAAAGGCTTCTAAACCAGGAAAACAGTCACAGCAGAGTCTCATTAAGAAGTAAACAAGTGGTAGGGACACATTACGTACCTACCAGTTGCTTACCTTTTGACGAGGCTCTGTTATGACTCTGTTTTCTTGGTTTAGAAGCCTCTGCACATCAGCCATTACCTCAGGTCTTCTCTATAGTGTTGTCAGCGAGAACAGAGCACAGGAATATAGCACCTGGAATATCAATTTCGCACAAAATAACTCTAAATTCTTCCATCGCCGTAGTTTTCCCTTCGTAGGTCCACCCGCGGCGACCCCGCCTTATCCCCACAATGCACCGATGTAAACAAACCGTGACGTAGTTATGTCTGGGGCCCAATAAAAATTGTTGTGGGATAATACCTGAACTAGTATTATCTCTTGCTATTATAATATTTATGTATTAATTCTGCAGCAAATGGAGGCTGGCTGGCTGCCTTTGGATCTCACTCCCACTGCTGGCCCTGAGGAAGACACAGATGTAGTGGAGGTTACAGCCCCCCGTGTGGCTTTGTAACGTCCCAGCACCACATGCAACTGTCAGGGTCTGTATGCTGCTCCAAGTGTTGGGTACCATAATATCATGGTTTAGTGCCCTTGTCTTACAAAAATTTCAATCATAAATTCCCTGAGAAATCAAAGCAAGCAATGCTACATGAATACATTCATTTACAAATGAACACATTAGCCACTAAGCTACATAGGGAATGTACTACACTCAGTTTTGTAAATGGAGGTTAGCGTAGTGTACCTAATGTAAAATACCCTTTGCATATACGTATTTTAAAATATTTCCAAATGTATTATGAAACTATTAATTATATTGTAAACTGTGTAAGTATGATTTTGTAATGTATGAATCATGTACAGTACTTAATTTCCAAACATTGTGTTTATTGTTTTAAGGTACTCTCAGCTGTAGAGGAAAGCAGCAGCTATCCTTTAGCAAATTTTTTTTTTTTTTTTCATTTTTTAACATACCTTTGAAAACTTGAGAGTAAGTCAGCCACTGAAGTGTGAGGTACTTGATTATAGAGGCATTTTGGAACTTTCAGTGCGAATTGAGAAAGCTTTCCCTTGGTGGTGTGTGTACATAATGGTGGTGTTGTAGGTTCATGGCATAATGGTGTTCCCTTGGTGGTGTGTGTAGGTCATTATATCTGGAAAAAATATATGATCTTTATTTTATATTATATTATTAGTAAAGCAATGAGCCATATTAGCCAAGTCAAAATTTTTTTGTTTGCAATTCAGATCAGAACATTATTATCCTAGTATGTGCAGTTAATGTGTGTGATATTATGTAGTTTTAAGTATAATCCATAAATTGATGCAAAACATTGTGGAAAAAAACAATGATAATACACTTAATAGATAGATGTAAAGATTACATAAAGTATGCAAGATAGATGCAAATGTTTTATGGGAATGGTTTTAGAGATTTAAGTTTTAATGTGATTTTTATTATAATATTTTGTGCCAAGGTTCTGCTAGATTCACTGTGTTGTCTCCAGTGAAGCTGTGATGGGCACACTAGCTACTGTTACCGTGATGCCCAAAGCAAAGCCTTAGCCAGGAGACAAAAAAGGCATTGCTTACCCAAGTGTTAATGTAGAAGTAACTTGAGAAACCTCAAGGCAAATGAATGAGTAGGGACGAAACACTTGCCAAGCACATACCAGCGTATGATTTGTATTTTTATCTGGTTTAGTATAAGCGTATAGTATAGTATAGTATTCGTTTACTTAAGCCTTCTGCATCTCGGGCATACTTTCAAAAGTGTTGTGTATTCAGAGGGCATTCTTTTACGTTTATGAGGTAATATTAATAATTTAGTGTAGAATGAAGTATGGGTATAAAAACACATCAGACAATAGGGTATTATCCTTTGGCTTTACATTGATGAAAGTCTGACTTCTCTAAAACGATTAGCTTGTTTGTGTGTAGTGAAGCTAAAAGAAAAACGTGTTCAAACAGGTGTTTGCACATACGATATGTGGTATGGTTAGTGTTCTATAGTATTGAAATGGTGAGTTGTGAGACGTGCTAGTGTAGCATAGCAAAAAAAATGACAATTTTTAAGGAAATTAAATAAAAAGAAAACATTACGCTTATGGTTTTTAAAAAAAATATCAGTATTTTTCTCATCTTCCTGTAAGATTTCTAGACGTCAAACATTGCAGACTAAGCTAGAGTGGTTTTGAATATGTCAGTCTAGCTTGTAGTATTAAATATAAAAACATACTTTAGCATTGCAAATAGCACTTCTCAGCTCTTTAGATACTTGCAAATTACTGTACGTACATATATTTTGTTAAGTGTCTCCTGATAATGTACCGAGGCACACAGAGAGGGGCTGGCATGGTTCAGAGCGGCAGCCTTCCTGTTAGTTGTAAGCTCCTGATAATGTACCGAGGCACACAGAGAGGGGCTGGCATGGCTCAGAGCGGCAGCCTTCCTGTTAGTTGTAAGCACAGCATTGGCATTCATGACAGACATGCTCGGACATAAAGAATGAAAGAGTGATTAGTCATGCTAGGTATTGACAGTGCATCAGCTTTCAGAGCTACAAACAACAAGGTGTAATGGTGAAATTAGTTTATTTATAATTCGATGTTAAAATCAAGACTGACTTCCTCAAAACCATTATATACTAGGTCTGCAAGATATCTCATTATTCAAGAGAGCAGAAATCTCTACAAAAATTACAAGAGCATGATCCTCGTACAAATTTCTGATTCTAAATTTTTTTTTTTTAATGCTTCGTTTGAAAGAAAATTACTTTTTTTTCCACAAAGTAAAGTACATAAATGTGAAATGGCATAACGGTGCAGATTCTTTCTTATAGAAGTAAAGGTGATTCAAATGATTCTCCGTACCTGGGAAGGGCTTGGTGTAGGAATGATTCCTTGTGATTGACCATTCTGTGATTCTCATTTGATATTTGAATATATATATAGGATTAGTAAGCAGAGGAAGTACCATATTTAAGGACTGTGATATTGAAAAGATTACCTCCATTATATATATATATTATATATATATATTATTATATATATAATTATATATATATATATATATATAATATATATATTTTTTTTTTTTTAATTTTTTTTCATTTGTGCCTATAGCGATTGTGCCTATAGCGATTGATGTAGGCAGTGGTGACCCAGGGCTCGGATGGTAGGCTCTGGAGTTCACTTGAGGGCTGTGATGGTTGGTCCTCGCCCGTGGTGGCGCAGGCAGTATTCTTATAGTGACGCCTGTGATTAGAGGCTCATGCCGCCCACCTGTGTCCTCCGATGCACTCGCAATCGAAGGTAGAGTTGATGGGCAGGGCATGTGGGTTTTCTTAGGCCACTCGACGGTGCAGAAAGGTTGTGGGTTTCTTCGGGGATCGAACTCGGGTCACCGAGAACGCCAGGCGGAGACGCTAACCCAGTGGTTCTTAACCTTTGCAGCGGCGCCGAACCCTGACGAAAACTTCCGCACACTTGCCGAACCCCTCAAATATATGAAAAACAAGATTAATACAAAGATTTAATATAAATTGCTTCAAAATTCAAGAGTATATTTAGATAATAAGAAGGAAGAAAGGACTCGGCAGCAGTGACGTATATAGGTCCTTGGAAAGAGGAGGGGGGCACCGGGGGGAATCCAGGATTGTTTTAAGGGAGGGAGATGGAGCGGAGCGAACCTCTACAGCTGTGGGGTTTGAGGAGGGAGTTAAGATTTTTTTTGAAAATCAACCATTTTTAGGGGCTTTGTAAGACCTCAGAAGCAATAAATTGCACTAATCTGATAATCAAAGGCAAAACAATTTTTGTCCCTGTGGGACAAAAGGAGGGGCTATGGCCGAGTTCCCCCCATACCCCCCTATATACGACTGCTGGGAAGGAAGAGAGGCGTGCGCACACACACAAACACAAACAGAGGTCGGCACTAACGCAAACCGCAACGTCCGCAAATTGCGGAAGTCCGAATTTGTTTGCGGATTTGCAGAAGGGTTAAAAGTTGCGAAATTGCGTTTGCGGAAGTACTGCCGCAAACGCAAATATGTTCGCAAATTCCCAAGTGGCCACGGTGAGTTTGAACACGATTCCTGCGCGGCTACGCGCACCGTCCAGGGTGAGTAAGATACGCTAAGGGAGGCTGCTTTCCCACCGGTCAACCTTGACCGCAGTGATCAGTGAGCATTCATAGACGAAGTACGTACGTGTATCTCCAAACCCTTCTTCCTGCCTCGCTTTGTAGGTGTGATGCTTTTTTTACCATATTTTTGGTTGAAGCTCATATAAACATTATCTGTGTGATGTTATGATATCATTGAAATATCTTAGATATTACTGTAAACTTTAGGTGAGATCCAAGGTCAGTAGATACTAGAAACAATGTTTGGCGTTGGAGGACTCTGCTCTGACCTCACGCGTCCCTCGCTGACTCAGTCATGTCTTCAATTATCGTGTGGCCTCACCCAAGATTATGAAATAACCGAAAGATGTTTAGAAAAACTGACCCAAATATCATCTTGCTGACACATTTTCGTATATAATATACGCATATTTTGAGGAAGGAGAGGGAGGTCAGAGGGCCGTCAACCAGTGATAGGGACACGGCGAGCATACCAAGAGGTGTGTATTCTACGTGTGCTGGTGACAGTGTTATTTGCTTGCAGTGACCATGGCTCTGCTGTAGAGCTAAATATTACTTGCAAGGAGTGTGTTGTGAGTGAATTAGTGTGTTGCGGTGGTGAGGCGACAGTTTTGACATCGTTATCGCTAGGCCGAGGTGCGAGTTAACCGCCATCCCTCGTGCCGGGCAAAAAAAAATTGTCCCATCTGATCTCTGCCGCATCTTGATTACTATGGCGCCCACTACGCCCTTCATCACCAAGGCCCGGCTGGTTGCTGCTGTAGACGATGTGCTGGTGTTCCTCTTCAGTATGAGGAGGAAGATCACGGGGAGGTGACTGTGTGCGCAACACTGTAGGTCAGTCGGAGGGCGAGGAACTTGGATGATGTGTTTGTTAAGTACAACACGGCCATACCCAGCTCTGCACCCGTGGATAAACTGTTCTCCCAAAGGTCGGATGTCATAAAGGCCAAAAGAGAGAGTCCGTCCTCTGATAATTTTGAGATTGGTCTTCATGAAGGGAAACATGAACCAGCTCAAGATGGCATTGTCCCCAGAGGAGTCTGAGGTTAAGGGCCTGATGATATCATAGCAATGAAACATAATTTGGACTGTATAGTGTACCTATACAAATTATTACCCTTTAGTTTGTTGATCCATTGAGTCACAATGAGGGGGAGGTGAAATGTGAGCTTATATCCTATGTGGGGCGCTGAGGGGCAAGTATGAAAAAAATGCTAATATATATCAATTGACAGAAGTGATTTAGTAAGAAATTAATTAATTTACAATTACAAAGAGCTTTACCTTTAATTTTGCATTTTATGCATGGAAAATATCACTTAATTGGCTTGCGGCTGTGCGGACTTGCGGCTCCGGAAGTGCAAACTTCAAGAATTTTGCGGACTTGCGGTTGCGGAAAGTAAGGATTGGGGTTTGCGGACTTGCATTTGCGAAAGTGGATTTTCGTTTGTGGTGCCCAGCTCTGACACATACACATGCACACACAACTTTTCCTTCACTGCACTGCTTGATATAAATTTATGTTAATCTTGCGTATAATTTACTCTGATGAATAATCCGGCATTACAATAATAGCAAAATTGCAATGTGTTTTGGGACATGTTGTATTCTGGGACTGAGAGTGCTGTGAAGTGTGGGGCAGGTGTATCCAGCTTCTTTCCTGTGAATACAGGAGTGAGGCAAGGGTGCGTCCTTGCCCCATCACTTTTCAACGCTTGTATGGACTGGGTATTGGACAAGGTTGTAGATCAAAGTGATTGTGGAGCATCCCTCGGCAACACCGAGATCACTGATCTTGTTTTTGCCGATGATGCAGTAATCTTTGCCAAGTCGCTGGAGGTCGTGGTGATGGCTCTCGAGGAGCTGTACGAGGAGGCAAAGCCTTTGGGACTTGAGGTCTCCTGGCTCAAGACCAAGGTCCAGGTGTTTGTAGGCTTACTAGATGAAGCAGTACAGTCTGTTCATGCGTGCAGCGAGGACATTGAGATCTTGGAAGTTTTACATACCTTGGTAGCACAGTTCATAATGACGGCGGGTCACGTCAAGAAGTCTTACGGCAGATTGGCATAGCCCACGGTGTTATGGACTCGCTCAGCGGGAGTATTTGGCGTTGTCGGTACCTGTGCAGAAGGACAAAGATCCGGATCTTCAAGTCGCTTGTGATCCCTGTCTTACTCTATGGTTGTGAGACATGGACACTAAATAGCGACTTGAAGAGACAAATCGATGCCTTTGGTAATAAGTGTCTTCGCAGAATCATGGGGTATCGCTGGGATTATTACGTGTCAAATCAGCAATTGCACCGTGAGACTGAATCGAGGCCTATTACTCCTGCATACTCCGTCAGCGCCAACTTCGGCTATATGGCATGTGGCACGCTACCCTGAAACCGATCCTTCCCATCGGGTTGTTTCTGTAAGAGACAATCCGGCGTGGAGGAGGCCAAGGGGGCGCCCATAAGGCTCGTGGCTGGGGCAAGTTGATGTTTCTTGTCGAGAGCTGCTTGGTATGGGAAAGGAGCCTGCATGGGGACTCGCGCGTGGTGACCCCCGGGAGTGGCGTTAAGGGTGGGTTAAGTCGTAGGGTGGCCGAAGCGACGCGCCCCCCGGCGTATGCCCCCAATGATTGATTGATAGTATGCAGTTAATCATCTATGATATGATTTTCAACCATTGTGTGCAGTTGATCTTTGTTTTAATACTTAAGGCTGTATGAATGTATGTACTGTTATTATTTACCTTTGACCCTCGCTATATTAGACTAAAAGTGGAGAAAGGTTTCCGAAAAGTCAAAAAATTGAACAAAACTGTCTGGTGCTAGAATATATTGCTCAAATAATTTACTTTACTGAGTTGATTTGTCATCCAAAAGTGAAGCAGCTAAGACCCCCTAATTGTCTTTGCAAAGCAAAGTAGCTGGAACAATAGTAATCCACTACGTATGTAGTAAAGCCGTCTTTACAATTTCACATAGCCTGGTCAATTACATTTCACTTTTGTCACCACAAGTACCTCAAAATGTAGCTAATGTTTATATCTGAGCTGAGACATCAACCATTTTCACATTATTTTTCTCTTGCCCTTTCTTTGACATAAACTGAAGGTCAAACACACATTTTTCCCCCACATAACAGTATCCTAGATTACCTTGTCTCCATGACACCTGTTGGGGCTCAAAAATCCAATCTGAAAAGAAGAGCAGTTTGAACACACATGTTCTGTTCTCCCCTGCTCCTGTTTCTTATACGATGTTCCATACATACACAAGTTATAGGATAACAATACTATACAAAAAATATACTGACATGATTTATAACTTAATACAAGAAAATTTTCAAATATAGAACAATGTAATTATTTACTTAGAGTTCAGTTTCTACTTCTTAGTGGGATTAGCAATGATATCAGTAAGTTTGCTGATGATACTAAGGTAGGTAGGATTATTGGATCACAGTCTGGTGTAAACATATTGCAGGGAGACTTAGATAAACTTAACGAGTGGGTAGTCAGATGGCAGATGGAATTTGATATTGATAAGGGCAGCGTTATGAATGTTGGTAGAAAAAACCCTGGTAATAGATACACCATACGCAATGTATCGCTGAAAAGATCAGAAGGTGAGAAATCTGGGAGTGAGGGTGAGCTCAGACCTCCGACCTAGGAAACAATGTATTGAGGCTAGAAATAGAGCTAATAGGGTGTTAGGATTCATTACCAGGAGTGTTAAAAGTAGAAGTGCTGAGGTTATTCTAAAGGTTTATTTGGCTCTAGTCAGACCTCACCTAGACTATGCGGTTCAGTTTTGGTCTCCGTGTTACTAGATGGATATAGCCTTGTTAGAATCAGTGCAGAGAAGGATGACCAAAATTATTCAATGGATGCATAACTTTAGTTATGAGAAGAGATTGAAGCTATTAAATTTACACTCACTTGAGAGACGCAGAGTAAGGGGCGGTCTGATAGAAGTTTTTAAGTGGATGAAGGGATATAATAAAGGAGAGGTAGGAAAAGTTCTTACGGCTTTTAACCAGGGTAGAACAAGAAGTAACGGATTCAAGCTGGAAAAGCGTAGATTTAAAAAAGAAATAGGGAAAAACTGGTTCACAAATTGGGTGGTAAATGATTGGAATGGACTCAGTAGACAGGTAGTTAGTGCGGAGTCATTAGAGAGCTTTAAAGGGAGGCTAGATATATTCATGGATGGGGATGAAAGGTGGATTTAGGTAGTGTTAAGTAACAGGAACTACCTCGTGTAGGTCTCACTGCCTCTTGTAGCTCCCTTATTTTTTTATGTTCTTGATACAATATATAGGAAAATAAATTTGTTTTCCTGTGATTTTTTTTTTTTTTTTTTTTTTTGTAGATCTCAGAATGTTAACTCATCCTCAGTCAGTTGAGCTCTCAGTTCCACCGAAGTGGCCTGCTGTGATGATAAGGTTGGCTAGAACCATGTGGCAAGTGGCATAGTGATGAGGGAGGCTGAGGTTTGGGCGAGGCGGTGATAATAGAAAGACAAGGGTGTGGGGTGTGGATAAGGGGGGTCGGGGTGCTGGCACACCAAAACTCACTACCATGCTTTTCCAAATGTCAAACACAGTTTCTTTCAACACCATTGTCAAGACACAAGAATATTTCTTTTTTGTATATCACTGAAAAATAGTTGTGAATATGTTGCCAGCACAATGTCCCACAGGAAAATTTTATTTAAAAAAATTTGATCAGTGTATGAAATTTGCGGTTTATTCTCCTTTTTTTTTTTTTTTTGTATGCTGTATTTGCTGGATTTTGTCTATGATAATTATTTTGCAAGCTTGCTGCAGGACCACGGCATGAATACTTGGCAGATAAACAGTCAAGTAACACAAAAAGTGATTGAAAACTAGCAGTTGATTCAATTTCTTAAACGTTCTCATATATTACCTAGATTTTGTTAGGATTCTCTGAAGCCCTAGCCGGGTCTGATATGTGGAGGGTTTAACTGTATATAGATAAGGTCAAAATGTTTTGTTAATATCAATGGAGTAGATTTGTAGTTGGCCATATAATTATTTGGTATGTACGTTTACAGTATGTCAATATTGTGTCTGCAAAGAGGAAATCATATATTTTTTCATTGAAGTTAGTCCTATGACATAATTTATGCAGTCTTGCATGCAAACTTATTAAGGCAACATATATGTTTTTTGTTATCCTACAACTAAGTATATTTGCCTGAGTATTATAAAGATGTATACCACATACTTCTTAGTGTTTACTATTACTCCTAACATTTGGTAGTTAGCATGCAGTCATGTACAGTGCCATCTGCACGACATAGTCATCATTATAGAGTCATAGTTTTCTTACTCGTGAGGCTTCCCACTCCCTTTTCTAATGATAATGTAGGAAGTGTGCCTAGGATAACAGCTACGTATTTCAATGTGATCTTTGTTTTTTGCATTACTATTCTGGACATGGTACTGATAGTACAGTATAATGACAGGGATATATTATTATAGGTTTGATCAATATGAAAGTATTGGTATAAAGAGGATCGCCCGCTCAGAATAGGACAAAAATCGGAGAAATTCACAAAATTTCAATAATTTTTCCTGAGCTTCGTACACCTTGTGAGGGTCTAAATACGAAGTATTTCATCAAAATTTGCCTTAGGTTTTATTATATGGATGTGTTATGGACCACCCCACCCCCCATATTTTTCATGCTATTTTTTCCACCTTTTTTTCTGCAATTTTTTTAAAGATAATTACTCTTTAAAGTGACACGTGGCATCTGTCCTAGGTATAAATAGAAAAAGAAGAAAAAATAATAGAAAAAATAAACCAAAAATTAAAAAATTAAAACATTAAAAACCCCTGCAATTACGGGATGCCCGTGGTGGAGGCTTCTAAGCAAAAAAACTTGACAACAATGAGTAGCTTGGGCAGCTCTGATACCCCCTCTTAGTGAGATAATACCCTGGCTCATGCTGAGTCAGGGGGGGGACCAGCCTGAAGACTGAAAATTTTATACCAGAACATGAACATTTATGATTGCATGTAAATAAATTTTGTTTTATATGTGTTATAGCTCATAAAAAAAAATGTAATTCCATTATATCACTTACTGATGCTTGTTCACAGGTATTCAAAAACTTAAAAGGCCCGTATCTCAAAACATAAAACCCCGCACACACTACCACTCACCACCGTCGGCGCCCACCGTCGCTGCTTGCCGACGAGCAAGAGCTTGCCGACTTGCACTTACATTTTGCTCGTCGGCATCCTGTCCACACTGCCACTTTTGAGTGACGAACACTCGATCGACGGGAAGCGCCGACGGTGGTGAGTGGTAGTGTGTACGGGGCTTAAGTTTTTTACATTCAAATTATATCTCATTCTTTAGTTTTAGGCTAATTTCAATGAAAAAAAAGTGTCCAAATATGCCCAAACCTGATAAAATGAAGTTATGGTTTGCTTTTCTTCATATATTACAGAGGAAAATTTTGTCAGATTTTTTTGTGTGTGTTTGAGTGGTAAAAATGGGATTGAAAATTTGAAAATTCATATCCTGCTAACCATACATTTTTACTCAGTTATCTCTCCGTAACTTTGATGGTCTGAACAAAGCTATTGTATCATATTTATTGCATTGGTGTAGGTTAATTATCATAGGAGTAGATAACATTTCAAAATAACCAAAAAATCACAAAAAAGTATATTGTGAAAAACATAAAAGCCACAAATGATGTTTCTTGGTCTACAATGGTTGTGCATGGTGTCTCTAACTCATGGTATACTTATCATAACAGTAGCTCAATAAATAAATTAAAAAATCCCACAAAAAACGTCCGATCCCCTTAATGTATCAAATTATGGTAATTATGGCATCATATATGGATAAAGCTTTCAAGGAAGTGGTCGCCTGAGTGTTGACTTAAGGTTCATAGAATTAGTTGTCTACCAGTATGATTCATCTTGTATTAGGTACATTTCTTACCCACTTACATTTGAATCATGAGTGGACGTCTTAATATGACAGATTGATGGTTGAATGCCAAAAGTTTTGGGATGTGCGCGCCATCAAAGTCAAATGGTTCTTTAGGTAAATAGGGTGGGATTATGAGATATGACACAGTAACAGGTAGTTAGTGCGACTTCATATAGAGAGCTTTAAAGGAGGCTAAGATAAATCATGATCGGAATGAAAGTTGGATGTAGTAGTTTAAGTAACAGAACTACAAACGAATAGTGTCTCACGGCTTTGTGCTTCCTTATTTCTTAGTTCTTATATCTTCCCCGCTGCATTCTCAAAGGGATGCTCATAATTTTCATGATGGATGAAAGGTGGATGTAGGTAGTGTTAAGTAACAGGAACTACCACGTGTAGGTCTCACGGCCTCTTGTAGCTTCCTTATGTTCTTATGTTCTTATGTTCTTTTGGAGGAGTAAAGAAGCGAAGGGGGGAGAAAGAGAGGGTGCCATGGCAGGGGATGGGGAAAGGAAAAGGACTAGAATAGGATAGTCAAATGAAATGGAGGTCATGTATCAGATAAGTGAAGGAGATTAGATATATATTACCATACTTGACAGTTGGTGAGCCATTTCAATAAAAAGCGGTGTTTCAAGAAAATAGGGTACAGTACTATCTCAGAAATAAGGTATCCAGGCCGCTACTGCCTATATAAATATCGCCTGAAATGAGATAAGCAATGCTGGCCTTCACCAAATTAGGTTTTCCGTATTAGAAGAATACTTGATTTATCGTTGTAGCTGAGGTATTAGCCCAGCATTCAAATATATAGGTTACTTTGGCTGATTGCTCCATGGCCCGCTCTCTCACGGGTCACGATACCAAACCAATACTAGGCTGATTTGTAAAAATATGGTAATGCTGTAAAGTATCTCGAGTTATATATCCTGCCTTTAAGGAAAAATGGATTGCTTGCCCCATATCAGCGATACACTACAGTAGAGGTTTAGGTAAAACTGCAATTTACTACAATACTCTATTGACCAGTACGTGGCGTTAATACTTACATTGCTACATCCATGATTTCAGGAAAGTTAGAAGGGGCTATCTGGAGAGTCTGTGTCATTTTGTGTCTTCATCGGTGTCATATTAGGGCTATAAATGAACAAACTACAAAAAATATCAACCGAGTGGCGACCTACACTAAGGTCGCCAGCTAGGTAGTGTTTATGCTCTGAGTGTCCTCCCGCCATCGTCGTCGCCCGAAACAAAAACGAGTAGCGAAATTTGAAACCGTATATACTTGCAGATACAAAGCATAAAACAACGCTGAAACAGGGTATGATTATACAGTCATGATATAAGCTACTTTGTATATATATATCATCTTCAGTGGTACATACAAATCAGTAGTGATGCTATAATTCGTAATATATGGCGGCTGGCGACATTAGTGCAGGTGGCGACTATAGTGTTATCTACGGTAGGCCCTTTAACATGAGGCACTTTAACCCCTTCACACCCAGATGTTTTCTTTACTATAAAAAAGTGTATGTAGTCGACATGTCGAGCCATAGAATTAAGAAAGTCACTTGATATACCAAAATAGTTACCGTAGTTACCGTAGTAAAGTCGCCACCTGCAGTCATGTCGCCAGGCGCCAAATATTACGAATTATAGCATTACTACTGATTTTTATGTGCCACTGAAGATGATACACAGTAGTTTATATCATGACTGTATAATCTATCCTGTTTCAGCGTTGTTTTATGCTTTGTAGCTGCGAGTATAGACAGTTTCAAATTTCACTACGCATTTTCTTTTCGGGCGACGACGACAGCGGTACGACACCCAGTAAATAAACACTAGATGGCGACTTTATTGTTGGTAGCCCCTTTGTAGATATCTTTGTCATTTGTTCATTTATAGCCCTAATATGACACAGATGAAGACACAAAATGACACAGACTCTCCAGATAGCCCCTTCTAACTGTCCTGAAATCATGGATGTAGAAATGTAACTATTAACGCCACCACACGTCTGTACATAGTAAAGAAACGTTGTCCTGGCGACTTTAGTGTTATCTACGTTAGTGGACAAGGATACTAAACGGGTCATATAAGAACATAAGAACATAAGAAAATAAGGAAGCTACAAGAGGCTGGGAGACCTACACGTGGTAGAGTTCCTGTCACCTAACACTACCTACATCCACCTTTCATCCCCATCCATGAACCTATCCAGCTCCCCTTTAAAGCTCCCCAATGACTCCCCACTAACTACCTGTCTACTGAGACCATTCCATTCATTCACCACCCTATTTGTGAACCAGTTTTTCCCTATTTCTTTTCTCAATCTACGCCCTTCCAGCTTGAATCCGTTACTTCTTGTTCTACCCTGGTTAAAAGCCGTAAGAACTTTTCCTACCTCTCCTTTATTAAATCCCTTTATCCACTTAAAAGGATAAATATCGATAAAATATTGCTTCTATTCACTAAAAAAACGTCTAATGGTACCCAAATTACAATGGAAATGACGTACGGGGTCTCAAAGGGTTATCTACGGTAGTGGACAAGGATACTAAACGGGTCATATCTATAAAACATTGCTTATATTAACTAAAAAAACGTCTAATGGTACCCAAATTACAATGGAAATGACGTACGGGGTCTCAAAGGGTTATCTATGGTAGTGGACAAGGATACTAAACGGGTCATATCTATAAAACATTGCTTATATTCACTAAAAAAACATCTAATGGTACCCAAATTACAATGGAAATGACGTATGGGGTCTCAAAGGGTTATCTACGGTAGTGGACAAGGATACTAAACGGGTCATATCTATAAAACATTGCTTATAGTCACTAAAAAAACATCTAATGGTACCCAAATTACAATGGAAATGACGTACGGGGTCTTAAAGGGTTAACATTAGGCACTTTTACATGAGGCACATTAAAAGAGGCGCCTTAAAACACATGAGCAGAGGGAAGCAGCAGGCCAGCAGCCCCGCGCCTGCGCAGTGCCGTCCCTCACAAGCCCACGAGCACAAGTACGTAGCAGCAAGACGAGTCATTGAGTGAAGAATTCAGTGTGTTTTACCATGTCTGACTCTAAGATCAAGAAAATAGAGGAGTTACGTGTGGTGGACCTGAAAAAAGAGTTAGAGAAGCGTGACCTGGACAAGACGGGCATCAAGGCAGTGTTAATAGAGCGGCTTAAGAAGGTAAGGAAGGTGTGAGGGTGAGGGCGGACAAGATGGACGGGTGAAGGACTGAAGGTCGCCATGACGCCTGGGTGTGTTATGTCTGCCTGGCTCTTGGGGGTTTACAGGTGATCAGGATAGTGTTTATGTGATGCCCTGGCCGCTGTTAGGTCATGGTGTTTGTTAGGCGGGTGATTTGCTTATCTAGGTTACCAAGACTTGATGGGTTGTTACGTAGCTTGGGGGGTGAGGGACGGGGGCATATTTTTTCTCGATGACTTAATTATTGACGGAAAGCCTACACATTGGATCCCCCTATGACATAAACCAGGGCGTCAAGCTCGTCACTAGTTCCGGGTAGGTGTGGCAGTGAGCCTTGTCCATGATGGGGCCATGCAGGGGTCATGCGTGATGGATGACGTCACTTGGCCATCCACGCTGCTGTTTATGGAACTCTCGCCGAAACACCAACCGAGAACTCGCCGACAATGGAACACTCACCGACGTGGAAATTTTCGGCGACGGTTCCACTTGTAATGATGAAAATGAAGAATACAGGCTATGGTATTATTTTACACTAGGGCCGAAATTGCCTATACAGTTAGTATACAATTGGGAGTTTGGTTTTTGTTCACCTTATTGGATTCTAAATACATATGAGATATAAAAATTAAACGGTAAATTTTTACGATAGGACCAAACTTCCGTACACAATTGGGAGCATGGTTTTTGTTTACCTTATTGTAATCTAAGAGACATTTTCTCTGAGCTTTCCGTCGCAAATCAATAGTTTCGGAGATATAGAACATTTTAGGTGGGAGGAGGAATACGTCTCCTTGTTTACAAAATGCCTCCCTCTTCCTCTTGTGACCCCACTACCCCGGGGCACAGGGCTAGTGTGACATCCGGGTTACCACAGTTACTTTCCCCAGGTTTACCCAGGTACCCATTTATCGACCAACCCCGAAAGGGAGGATGAACAACTAGGTAGGCTGGTCGCTGACTGTCCTGGCCCAGATTCGTAGCTAGGCGTGCTAGCCACTACACCATGGAGGCGACAAGCTAGCTAGGGGGATGGTCGGCATCGATGGTCGGTCGGGGGATTTTTTTCATGTCATTTTCATGCTTTTTTTCCCCTTAATATATCTACGTTCTAAAAGTCGGAAAATTCCATTACTCAGCTCGGCGCTGGTCCCGAGGTTGCCGAGTTTGGGAACTTCAACCTGTATACTGATTTATGGCTCCCCCCGACAACCCCCTTTAGGATAATTAACCTAACTGGGTAAAACAGCAGTTCAATACAGTACATGGACATTGGTTTAGTTATCTTACTTAACTGGGGGGCTCCCACCGCTAGTTCACTAACCTCACCTGGACTTGGTAAGTAACGTAACCTTACTGGGGGAACTGCGCCCCTCCAAACCCCATTATGTTGTTATAAATGTATGACAGCTGATCTAGGGGACCTCACACATTAGATACGTAACTCATGTTAATTACCTTGATTTGAAGTTGAAGGTCTAGGCCTCACAACCAGCAGCCTAATTATACTGCCAGCTTTCTCAGGCATTGCGTGCGGTGCGGCGGCTCTCGTAAAACTAGGATAAAATCAACCTTATAAAAATGGTATAATCAGCCTGACAATACTGGGTAAATATCCAGACTAAACAATATTTGGTTTTAATGACTTCAATATTTGCTTTCAGGCCGTGGAAGATGACGGACACAACCCTGATGCCTATGAGTTTGAGACCAGCTTTTCAGGCTTTGGCACCCCGAAGCAGAGTCGCAGTAAGTAGAGGGCAAAACAAAGATATTAGAAAGGCAACAAGTTTTCTTTATGTCTGCCATTACATGCAAGTATATAGAAAGTTCCATATATTTTAGAGTAATTGAGCTGCAATCTTCTCTATGGGCTTGTTTACTCCTATCCCCTTCCTCCTCCTTGGGGTTAAAGGCAGTAGTAATGACAGGTTAATTAAATTGAAAACTTGTGGCATTGTAGTGTTGGCAGTTTCATCACAATTATCTGAAGGCCTCCCCAGTCTGTAATGTCATTATTAAGGTAAATTGCCCGTTGCAGTCTTGTAGTTTGTTTACTTTCTTCTCTCTCCCACACATTCACAAAGACTCCCAGATTTATTTCAGACCTGTGCATGTATCCTTTCTCAAAATAAATAAAGTAAAAAAACTAGTAAGATAAGGAGAACCAACTGGGTGAGTAGGCGAGTGTGATAACAAAACCATTTCAGAATCCGTGGGTGGAGATGCTGAGGAGGAGGTGACCAACCATGTGAATGGAGACTCCAGCAACAAGGAAGAAGAAGAGGAGGAGGAGCAAGAGGAGGAGCAGGAACAGGAGGAGGAGGAAGAGGAGGAGGCGGCAGAAGAAACAAAGGACAAAGGAGAAGACCAGACCACAGAAAACCAGGAAGATGAAGGGGAGGAGGAAACAAATGAAGAACAGAACGAGGAGTGGGATGATGGGAAGGAGGACATACTGGAGACGGCAACTGAAGGTGAGTGTGGCAGCAGTGTATGCTTGTTGTTCTGAAAGCAGTGTTGTGCCTGGAGGTGCCGTGAAGGTGAGTGTGGCAGCAGTGTATGCTTGTTGTTCTGAAAGCAGTGTTGTGCCTGGAGGTGCCGTGAAGGTGAGTGTGGCAGCAGTGTATGCTTGTTGTTCTGAAAGCAGTGTTGTGCCTGGAGGTGCCGTGAAGGTGAGTGTGGCAGCAGTGTATGCTTGTTGTTCTCAAAGCAGTGTTGTGCCTGGAGGTGCCGTGAAGGAGAGTGTGGCAGCAGTGTATGCTTGTTGTTCTCAAAGCAGTGTTGTGCCTGGAGGTGCCGTGAAGGAGAGGGAAGGGCGTAAAGGTAAAGGGAAATTCTTGTACCTTGAAATACACCCTTGTATACCGTTATTAGTTGATAATGATTATTTATGACAGGTTAAGAATGAAAGGTAAAATAACTATTTTGAGTGGTGTTTGAAAGGATTTGAGGCTCAAGGAGTGACTGATGTCTCTTATAGAATTTACTAATGTAACAAAGCAATGAAATGCTAAGGAAGTTATTAGGAATCATCCTATTCATTAGAGGCCAGAGCTGCACCGCTGGACATGGTATAGTAATGCCGGAGGGGTAGCTGAGGAGATCGACCACATCCTCGTTAGTATTCGTTGGAGGATCCTCCAGAACTGCAGGGTTTACCGGAGTGCTGAGTTCTTTGGAACAGATCACAGGCTTGTTGTTGCTACACTTAAGCTTCATGTCAAGTCCAGAAGAATCTCAAGAGGTAACCATACTGTGTTTCATCTTGAGAAACTGAAGGACTTGACATGTGCTCATGAGTATGCGGTGGCAGTCTCAAATCGGTTTGATGTGCTTGGTGCTCTCGGGGACCCTGTAGAACTGTGGGATACCTTCAAACGTGAAACTCTACAGGCTGCCAAGGAGTGTATTGGGGAGCGCCCGAGGTCAAGGCGTGGTTTTGTCTCGACGGAGACGCTGGAGAAAATCGAGGAGAGTCGCGCTGCCAGGCTGGGGAACTGGGACCAGCACAGGGCTCTGTCACGCCGGACTAGAACCCTCCTGGGGAGAGACAAGGAGAGGTATGTCAGGAGTCTCGCTGAGGATGTCGAGGGTCATTTGAACGCTAATGACCTCCGACCCGCCTACCGAGCCCTGAAGAAGCTCCGTTCCAAGTCTCCATCTCGGGCGAGTGCTATTCGAACAGCAGATGGGCGCCTCGTGTCGGACATGGATCGGCAGATGGCTGGTTGGGCTGAGTACTTTGGGCAGTTGTTCACGGTGGACCCTCCAACTGAGCAGCTTCACACCACTGGGTTACAGGCAGTGGATGCCGATCCTCCCATTGACGAAACTGCACCCTCTCTTGACGAAGTCAGAGAGGCTGTAGCAAAGCTGAGGGGTGGAAAGGCTGCTGGTGTTTGTAATATCAGTGCGGAGCTCCTCAAAGCTGGGGGTGAGGCCATGATCCGCGAGTTGCATGCTGTCCTGACTGCCGTGTGGCAATCGGGTACCATTCCTCCTGACTGGAAAAGGGGGCTGGTCGTCCCTATCTGGAAAGGGAAAGGGGACCGTCAGGACTGCTACAATTACCGCGGTATTACACTGCTCAGCGTACCAGGCAAGGTGCTTGCCCATCTATTGCTGATACGGATTCGCAGCCATCTGGTGAAGCATCAGAGACCTCAGCTGTCTGGGTTCACGCCTGGTAAGTCAACAACGGACCGTATCCTAGCACTTCGTGTCCTGGTGGAACGCCGACGTGAGTTTCAACAGGGGATGCTTGCAGCCTATGTTGATCTCAAGAAGGCGTTTGACTCAGTGCATCGTGAGTCACTTTGAGATCTTCTGCGACTTCGAGGGATTCCTGCAAGGACTATTGGTTTGATAACTGGTCTGTATTCTAGGACTGAGTGCTGTGAAGTGTGGGGCAGGTGTATCCAGCTTCTTTCCTGTGAATACAGGAGTGAGGCAAGGGTGCGTCCTTGCCCCATCACTTTTCAACGCTTGTATGGACTGGGTATTGGACAAGGTTGTAGATCAAAGTGATTGTGGAGCATCCGTCGGCAACACCAAGATCACTGATCTTGTTTTTGCCGATGATGCAGTAATCTTTGCTGAGTCGCTGGAGGTCCTGGTGATGGCTCTCGAGGCGCTGCACGAGGAGGCAAAGCCTTTGGGACTTGAGGTCTCCTGGCTCAAGACCAAGGTCCAGGTGTTTGGAGACTTACTAGATGAAGCAGTACAGTCTGTTCATGCGTGTGGCGAGGACATTGAGATCTTGGAAAGTTTTACATACCTTGGTAGCGCAGTCCATAGTGACGGCGGGTCACATCAAGAAGTCTTACGGCAGATTGGCATAGCCCACGGTGTTATGGACTCGCTCAGCGGGAGTATTTGGCGTTGTCGGTACCTGTGCAGAAGGACAAAGATCCGGATCTTCCAAGTCGCTTGTGATCCCTGTCTTACTCTATGGTTGTAAGACATGGACACTAAAAAGTGACTTGAAGAGACTAATCAATGCCTTTGGTAATAAGTGTCTTCGCAGAATCATGGGGTATCGCTGGGATGATTACGTGTCAAATCAGCGATTGCACCGCGAGACTGAATCGAGGCCTATTACCTGCATAGTCCGTCAGCGCCAACTTCGGCTATATGGGCATGTGGTACGCTACCCTGAAACCGATCCTTCCCATCGGGTTGTTTCTGTAAGAGACAATCCGGCGTGGAGGAGGCCAAGGGGGCGCCCACAAGGCTCGTGGCTGGGGCAAGTTGATGTTTCTTGTCGAGAGCTGCTTGGTATGGGAAAGGAGCCTGCATGGGAACTCGCGCGTGGTGACCCCCGGGAGTGGCGTCGTAGGGTGGGCGAGGCGACGCGCGTATGCCCCTAATGATTGATTGATTGATTGATCCTATTCATTGTGAGTAACGTGTTAAGTAGTCTGCACATCTACATTTCCTGATGTACTGGCAGGTTTTTGGAAAAGCCACCGGGGCCATAAAAGGAAAAATTTCTGATCCCCCCCCCCAGCTTTTCCCAGGCTGTTAGGTAACTTGGCCCCCCAAAAAATGTCACAAGATCTGCCTCTGTCCTGAAGGTACCACTTGACTTGCAATAGCTGGTCACAGAACTGAAAGTAAGGATGAAGAGCTGGAAGACACAAATGGCAGCTTATGTATACTTATAGCAGATTATTCAATGTATTGGTGCTATGTGATAGATATAACCAAAGACTACTGTATACTGGACTTGCTACTCATTTTGGGCTATTTCCAGTGGTGGCCAGTTTTGCGATTCCTGACATGTTCGAACATCATTCCCATATTGCGAGTATCGCAAAGTATTAAATCGCGAAGAGTTTTAAGTGAATATTAAGTGCAAGCATATTTCTTCACTCTTATAATGGCATTTCTTTAGTGTATTTTACTGTTTTTTATTTGATAATATTATAGAACAAACATTTACGAAGATAACGGTATATAATTTATACTGATAAACCATAGGAAGGGAAATGGGGGTGATGTTCGAAAATGGCAGGAATCGCAAAACTGGCCTCCACTGGTCATGGGAGGGTTGGCGCCGGGCACGAGTAGCAAGTCCAGTATAGAGTAGTCTTTGATATAACATATATCAACTGTAGGCAGGCGGTGATGAAGTGCAGTATGTAGCATGGGAAGAGATTCAGAGTGCAGTGTGGGCGTGGATGGCTAGGACGGGAAAATGTAGGTTTTTCCTTTGTGACTGTCGGACTCAAGTAGTGCCCACCAGGAATAGTTCATTGAAGACCAAATGAAAGGTGCCGGTAGTCAGGATGAATTTGAGACTAAGTTTCATCTCTTTCCTCCTCTCTGCCAAAAAAGACAAGCACTATTCTAGTCTAGATAAGCTTTGATCACTGAAACCTAGATATACGAGATGATTATTCACAGCAAGACTAGAAGGGGTCAGAGCTAGGCGGGGTTCACACTACACGTTTTTGCTGTCCCTGTCTACGTGGGCGTGGCGATCGGTGACGTCACCCCGCCACTCCTGCAGTCACGTAGAAAGAATTGGGAGCTCCGAATAATGTGAGGCTGGGTCGCGCGTCTCAAGGTCAGTGGCGTCATCACTGCTCCAGCAATGTGGTGGTCGCGGGGAGCCTGTTTCACACTACACAGGCAGGAAGTGATGTCTGTGACGTACTGTGAGTCACTGATGACAAGACGCACGTAGACTACAAAAAGTGAAGTAGACGATGTTTACGTAGTCCAGCAAAAACGTGAAGTGTGAACCGGGCCCTAATCTTTTCCCAAGTTTGAGTAAATTTTTTGTGTACCTTGTCAGAATTCTTTGGTAAGTTTGGGGTAAAATTCAATGTACAGATGTGCAGGGATAAGTTTACACTCCTTGTTATCTTGCTGCCAAAAATTTCTTGTCAAAGAGAAAATTGCAGGATGGAAAACAATAGAGACTGGAGGAAGAAGAGGGGGAAGCTATTTATGAGGTGGAGAATTAATGTGGAAGGTTATGCTAGAAATCAAAAGTATGTGTGTAGGATGTTATGGAGATCTGTCTTTAGGGCGGAGTATGAGAACCTTTTAGTTGTGTGTCTGAGGAGAAATTTGTGGCAGCCGACCTGTAGTTACCAAGGTGGTGTAGTATAATTAGTGGTGAAGGAAGGGTGTTGGTGCTTTAGTAATTGGTTGAGTTAAAATGTCATAAGTGAGCAGACCATCCCAGCCAACAAAGACAGGTGTTGAGATGAATGAAAACCACCTTATAAAGTGGTGGAGGGTTCTGTAGGCCTCTTTGATCCTCCCTTAGTGGGGAATTAACTGGGTGATAGGGGAAGAAGGATGTTTTGTTGTGGATAGATCAAAAGGAAGTACACGCTCATTTAAACTAACCAATTTGGAGGAAGATGGTGACGTTATATCCGAGGGATCCAAAATTCGAATGAACTTATTTGGTAAATCCACGCATATGTCAGACCGACAAAAAATGTTCGTTAAAGCCAAAATTTGTTATATATATGGGTCCGTAAAGGCCAGGGTTTAGTATATATATATAGTCTGCACCAAAAGTTTGCTAGTGCATAACCCAACAACACTGGCCAAACACTTGAAGGATAGTAAGATAATGGTATGGGACGTAAGAAAAACAACACTTTCCACCCTCCTAATACTTTGTTGCATTTCCCTTCCTCTTAAGACACTCCTGCAGCCTCCTTGGCACACTCAGCAATAATGTGAAGTTCATAACATTTTGGCCACTTTTACCGTGGTACAGCCTCCTGTCTGGCAAGGATTAGTTGTCTTGGTCCCGGATACGGCTTTTCATGAGCGACCACAAGTTCTCTTTTGGTTTAAGGACTGGCCTGTTTCCAGATCAGTCCTTGAAATGTGCTGCTTCACAATTAGACATCCATTGTTGGATAGCTTGGCAAGGAGCTCCATCCTGCATGGAGCAGGATGTCGCCTTCATTTTTTCCAAGGTGTCTGGTAATACATTACACACAAGTTCTAAGTACCTAGTTGTATTGATTCATTTTCTGGTTTGCTGGTAAAGCATCTGATGGACCAATGCTGTAGTAGGTAAAGCAACCCCATACAATGAGACTTCCAGGGTGTTTTACTGTTTTCACTGTGTATTTACATGTCGTATATTACCATGTCGCCTCCGTAGTGTAATGGCTAGCGCGCCTAGCTACGCAGCTACGAATGTGCGGGCCCTGGTTTGACAGCTTGGTTGCCAGCCCACACGGCTGTTCGGCCTTCCTTTCGGTGTTGATAAATGGGTACCTGGGGAAGGTAACTGGTAACCCGGGTGTCACACTAGACCTGTGTCCCGGGGTAAAGGGTTGTCACCCACCACAGGCTCAAAGGCTGATGCGACGGAGATGAGCACTGTGGCCACCCGAAGCACAGCGTATGCCCCCGTCTACTGTGTATTACGGTAGGTGTGGGTTTGTGCCGAGCATGCTACACACAGACCCACCACTTGTCCCTATGCCACTAAAACATGCCTCACCGGACCATATCACCCTACGCCACTCTTCTAAAGGCCAGTCTCCATATTTCTTGCAGAAGGCAACTCTTTTTGCCTTCATCTCTTGACTCTGCTTCGGTTTGTGTCTGGCCCGAAAGCGTTGGAACCTCCGATGTCATCATACAGGAGTCGTACCATCCTGAGCGATGTGTCAACAAGAAGTCGGGGATTTGCAGCCTTAAGCTCTCTTGCTTTAAGACTGTGTGTGCTATTCACGTGACATTTCAGCACTGCAGCCATCCTGGGACATGTGATTTCAGGCCTTCCAGACCTTGGCAGTGGGGTGGGTGTTCCCTGCTCCCCCTCGTGGCAGTACTGCCTCACCCACTCTTGAACAGCACGGATGTTCACACCGGTTTGGTGTAAAATGTCCTTTATACTGCGGCTGCTTTAAAAAAATGCCACTACATCATTGTGGCTGTCTATTAGAAATACTGGATGAGTGCGATGTGGCCGAAAAGAAATGGAAAAGGACAAACCTTTGTGAGGCAGCCAGGGAAGCATGTGACCTTCAACACGGCACACTCATCACACAAAGCACAACGATGGTGCCAATGCCTGCCTGTCAGATGTAGGAGGGCTCAGAGGATGTTGTCTTAGAAATGATACAGCTTTTGGAGTGCCTGGGTGGGCTATAGGGTAGGTTAACCCAATTGAATCAAAAGTATGTTTGTTGGCCCTATCGCTAAAGACATTTTGGTGCACTGTATCTATACAGTAAACCCTCACTATAAGGAACCAATTTGGGGGAAGAGGGTGACGTTATATCCGAGGGATCCGAAATTTTCACATAACGAGCTTTGTTCGTTATACGAGGTGAAAGTTCGCTATTTCCGACCATTTCTGTGTATGGTTGCTTGTATCTGTGTAACTTTGCTTGTTACATTGGATGAAAGTTTGTATACTTTGTACATGCAGCCATCACAAATACTACATGCATATGGGGAAATTATAACACTACGTGGTGAGGCACAGGAGGCAGGCAACGTAGTGAGGCACTGGAGGACGTGAGAGGTGTTTACACTCTGGCCGAAAATGCTAGACTGATTGGAGCGCAGCCATGCATTGCCTGGTCAGCTTTGTCTTCACTGCCACCGACCTGCGTGTACTTCGGCCGGTCCACCACCGAACCATTTACCCAATAAATTTGGTAAATTCCCGCAGATGTCAGACTGGCAGAAAATGTTTGTTATATAGAGGTCCGTAAAAGTGAGGGTTTACTGTATTTTTTTTTTCTCCACAAAGCTAAGCCAACAAGCTCCTTAAACTTAGGTGTGTGCTGTGAGTGACAAATTGTGCTTTGCATCAGTTGAAGCAGAGTAATTGCAGAAGAAAGAGTATTAGTATGTAGCCTTTACCATATGTTATTCATACTACATAATGTTTCTGGTGTTGGTCAGAGCAAGCAGGGATGAGCGAGGAGGAGGAGGAGGTTGGGTGTGGTGAAGAGGAGGACACACGCATCATGGAGGATGACTCCATCAACCTCATGCTGGAGGAGGAGGAGAAGATGCTTGAGGATGAGCTCAACTTCAACAATGAACCTACGCTGCAGGTAAGGATGCCCAGACACTCTGGGATGATGAAATAGGATGCTATTCTTCACAATATATTTTCAATGACATCATTATGTTAGTTTACTGACTGGTTGTAAATGACTTAATCATTTCCCGTGTCCAGTGTTTTCTTATTTTGATTGCATACGTATACTTGCCATGAATTCCTTTAGCTGGATAAGCCACCTTTACATTGTGAAAGTGTTCCTTGAATTGTCAATGAGCAACACCTGCAGTCTTGGAGCCATGCACACATCAGTATCACGCATTTCCTTTCTTGTTTCAGAAGTCGTCGGCCAAGCATGGTAAAGGTAAGACTTCGTGGGTTTGTCTTCTGTTTGTTTAATTTTGTTTGATATTAGGTAGGGACAGTCACATCTGGGCACAGACTGAAGGCTCATACATTTGAGTGATTTTGCAAGACTGGAGGGAAACCGCCTGGTGTGTGCGACAGCTGACGAGAGGAAGCCCAAGGTATGTCCAAGAACGACCCAAGGTGTGACACTTCAGGACTTTCCAAGGACATTGCAGCAAGGACTCTTGTTTTGTTTCAAGTGCTTCATTTTCCACTCAGCAGAAATGGATTGGATCTTCCCTTAACATGCCATTCAGCAGTGTGGAAGAGAGACGCCCCGTTTTCTCCATGAGAAGACCGAAGATACTGCTTTTGTTTCATGTGTGAGTCTGATGTCTGTTGCCCATAGGTAGGATTTGTGCTAAATATAAAGCCTGATATTGGCTGCCAGAATGCATCATGTTTTCCCCTTATTATGCAAAGAAATCTCCGCCTCCATTTGGAATGAGTACCTTAAACCCATAGCGTTTTCTCTAGGACACTGAGTATATTTTGCCCAGACTATGAAGAAAGAGAGGGGGTGAGGGGGACCCAGGCACCGAGAAGAGTGGGTCGTCCAGCAGCAGCCGCAGGTGTGGGCAGGTTTTGGGAGCACTGACTTAAGGCACCAGCTTAGCTGTCTGGAAATTGCACCTTAGTCATCTTTACAAGACATCTTGTAGCCTCTCAGTAGTACCTTTTCAGCATGCAGTCTTGTCTGTATGTTGCGCAAGATGTGAGTGAATGTATAGCCAGCAGCAGCAGCGACGGTGGTGGTGATGGAAGCAGCAGCAGCTCCTCTTCCTCCTCCTCGTCCAGTGTGTGCAGCCGAATTTCAGCTGGCGAGGTCCCTCTACCCTGTGGTCCCCCCACCCACCCTTTCACAACGATGTCAACACAGCTCGAGGTGCAGCAGCAGCAGCAGCAGAGGTGACAGCAGTGGCAGTGGCTCTTCAGGGATGCCTCTGCCTCTGCTGCATCCAACCTGAATCTTCACAACGTGACTCGCTTCTGGCGCCGGACTTGAGCGCCGCCTGCCAGAGGGGAGCCACGGGATGTCCTGACAATTGACTGGCCCACAGAACGCTCACACGCCAAGGAGGGCAGCCCCGCCACGCACGCCAGCGCAGCCTCCGCATCGGGGAAGAAGGACCTGGACAACGAATCAAAGGATAAGAAAGAGTGCGATAAGCCCAAGAGGTTGGTTCCTCACACTGGGTTTGTATCATCATCAGCAGTCAATCCTGCCACTGAAACATGGGGCATGACCTCCCTTGCTGTATACACCTGGTAGAGAAGTCGTTATATACATACTCTTAGCTACTTGCCCTCATCCCGAAACAGTTGGATGTGGAAGCAGGATCTCCACATGCCAGTTTGGCTTATTTTTACCCTGTGAATTTTTTGTTTGTACTTCCTTCTTGTGCATTTTTGTTAGTTGAAATGCAGGGAATCTTTGGTTTAGCCAACAAGGGGGTAAATTTATGGTCAGTGGTATAGTAGGGGAGAGGACAGCTTGGTGGGTGTGCTTGGAGCTGGTGGGTGTTGTGATGTGTTGGGGAAGGAAGGAAGGAGTGATGTGTTGGGGAAGGAAGGAAGGAGTGGTGTGTTGGGGAAGGAAGGAAGAAGTGGTGTGTTGGGGAAGGAAGGAAGGAATGGTGTGTTGGGAAAGGAAGGAAGGAAGGAATGGTGTGTTAGGGGAGTGGAAGAATGGAGATTTTCTCTTGAGTTTTCTGCCGTGATGAGCCGTCACTTCACTAGCCACAACCCTGGCCATGGAACTTGACATAAATAACTTTAACACAGCATTGGATTTGTCCGTTCAGTGGGCTCCCCATTCAGTGGGGTGGTAAGTTAGGAAAAGATCCCGGCTTGGAATACTTGATGCACAACCAATTTCTCAATATGGAAAACAGAAAATAAGAAGTTGAACAGGCTCGGTGTTGCCTTTCAATGCAGCAAGTTGCATTCGAAACTTGTCAAGAATATTTGGTGTGTAATTTTCCATCAGCCTTTGATAATTGTATGCATGCTCATGACAGTGATGTGGAAGTTGTCATAGGTATCCTTCATGTCCCCCAAATCATAGGTATCTTAAAGTATATGAACACAAAAAGGTCCTTATTTCATAGGAGCAAGGCTCACATAGATGACTAGTGAAATATACCCTCACAATGATTGCTGGACACATGCTCACGGCTACATTTGTTTGGTTCGCAGCTCTGGTGATGACAAAGGGAAGGACGACAAGGCCAAGGATGACAGAGGTAAAACTTTTTCTCTGTTATTTTCTGCTCAGTATAATGCACAGTACAGGAACTACCACGTGTAGGTCTCTGCCTCTTGTAGCTAACTTATTTTCTTATGTTCGCAAGTATTCATGGGAAGAAGACTTGTACAGCACAGTTACCCATTACAATCCTGTGGCTGTGAAAGGTTTAGTGAAATCTAGGGTTGTGGTTGTAGACGTATTTGGAATGAAGAGTTTTGGGGTGTGAAGGCCAAAGAATGCTGTGTGCTGGAGGTGAGGTTTTAAACATAGAAATTATCAGATATGTTTTGCCTTGCTGAAGCTTTTGTGGCTGTGTCAAGGAATATGGGGGGTGTAGGTCCTATTATAAGCTAAATGTGTCGTCAATAATCTGTCGACAATAGGTAGAAATGATAGTTTTTGACATATCATGAGTAAATTTGTGCCTTAGAATGTAACTGAACCAAGAAATGTATTAGAATTAGATATTTGAGAAAGATAGACGAGATGATTACCTAGTATAAAGAATCAGTTGGAAAAATGCATAGAACTTTGTGCAGTTTATTGGCAATAACAATAAGGTGCTGAAATGTTATGTTTATATGTAGGGAAATGGAAAAACCGAGAATGGAGAGATGGTGTTCAAGAAAGTACTGTCCGAGGCGTGAGAATCCTGGAGAATGACTTATACATGTGTGGATAAAGTGAGTTATAGCAATGCTTTATATCGTGCAGACGGCCAGAGTGAGAGGTAGAACACTGCCAAGGAGGAAAGTGCTTGCATCTAGGGCATATGATGGAAGTAGGGACTAAACATGGAGGTAGAAAACAGGGGTTGCAATAGACAATAATTAGGCCAACAATCATATTTGCAAGTGAAACAACTCATTTGGAAGAAGAGAAAGATAAAGGATCCAAGTATTTTTTAATTTAGTTATATTTCTGAGGACTGCTTGCCGTGAGAAGAAGGGGCATAAAGTGTGTATAATAGGTTTGATATATCAGTCAAGGTGAAGGAAGGATGTGTGGAGGGGTTGAGGGAATTTTAATGGTTTGGCCACAAAGAATAGCAGAAGTGAGATGACCAAGAGATTATATAGGTATAGTCTCTGCATTGGGTACTAAAGGCCGACCCCCAGTGAAATGGCAAGGCAAGAGTGTTAGCGTATGCGAGAAGAAAGGGGAAGAGAAGAATGATAGGATAGAGCATGCGAGGAGGTAATGAATGGAAACACTGTTGTTGCAGTCATAGCCTCAGGGGTTCCCAGACACAGGCGTCACAGCTAGAGGAGCAGAGCAAGTCAAGGAATTTATATGTTTTTGCTTGAGCACGGACACATGTATTTTGACTGCTGAAAAATATGAAAATAGACAATTATTGATGATATTTTAGAAGGGTTGTAGAATGTATAGTGTGTTAATGAGCGTGAATGGTGAGTGTCAAGATACCATTATTGTTTATAGTGTTTGGTTTGTCTGTGGCCTGGCGGTGTGGTGACCAGCATGCTTGGCTCACAACCAAGAGATCAAGGAATCTAATCCTCAGTTTGAAGAGAATTTGTTTTTGTCTGCTTTGATGTCGTAGCCGCTGTTCACCTAGCGGGGAATAGCTATGAAACGAGGAGTTGTAAACTTACTACATAGAAGGAACATAAAGTTAGTAATCTTGCCCTTCTGTAAATGTGTGTGGGTGTGGACCCTTGGGATAAGAGATCAGAATGGTTTTTGCCACATGGGGGAAGGCTGAGCCGAGTGGTTAGGGCCTACAAGTGGCATGCTCGTTCCGGGTTCGATTCCCGCCAGATGCCAAAATATTTCTGCAACCGTGGATTTGTGGATTTGCCGTAGAACAGCCACGTGCTGCTCATTAACTACCTCTAAGGCCAAGTGCATCGGAGGACACGGGGGCGGCAAGAGCCTTTGATGACACGCCGCTATAAAGAATCATGCATGCGCCACCACAGGCCAATATGCCTAACATTATAGCCATCACAACCTCCAGGGCCTATAATCTGAGGCCTGGAAGGGATACCATATTATATGGTTTTATTAAGACTTAATCCTTGTCTCTGTATAGAAATTATATCCTTAATACACTAGTAAAAGGGTGGCAAAAGTAGACGTAGATATTCTTAAGTTTTGTGGCAGCTGGCGAGGGCCGATGAATATCCAGTGACAACCACCTCTATGCAGACCACAAGACCAAGGGCAGCAGCAGCAGTACCAGCAGCAGCAGCAGCAGCAGCGGCAGGAACCTGTGGGTCAGCGGCCTGGCCTCCTCCACCAGGGCTCAGGATCTCAAGTCTGTGTTCTCCAAGTATGGCAAGGTGAGGGGGGATGGCCGTCATCTTGAAGGATGTCCAAAGTGTTTATTCATCTTTGAGTTTTGCCATTGTGATTATTATTCATTATCCTTGTAGATGATTAAGACTACCTGCCATCCCGTCTGGCGACTAAATGTTGTTTCATAGACGTTAAGTTACGAACACGAATTTGTGGTCTGCAGGTGACGAGTGCCAAGATCGTGACCAACGCCAAGACGCCGGGTGCCAAGTGTTACGGTTTTGTGACCATGATGAGCAGCGAGGACGCCACCAAGTGCATCTCTCAACTCAACCACACGGAGCTGCACGGACGCATGATTCAGGTGGAGAAGGTGAGTTGCCGGGTTCACATCTGTGGTGCCTTCTGTATGCACCGCACCACTCTGTGCCTCAGTGTTCCCGCTGCAGCCGGGGAATCTCACTCGGAGACATGTTGGGTAGACTTCAGAGACTATTTATTTATACTTTTTTATCTATTTTTTTTCAAGTCACACAATTATTCAAATTCATTTTACAAACATGCCATTGGTGTATAGAATGTATAAAAGAAAATATATATCCATACAGCAAAAATAATTTTCTCCATAAAATGTACTCGTACATGCCATTCGCGTTGCAGTAAAAGTCAATTATTATAACTTC
>JACEEZ010021653.1:590669-603111 GCA_016584305.1 Chionoecetes opilio
ATATATTCCTATTTCTTTTCTATACGTTGAATTCTTGGTGCTTTTATGTTTCATGTTTTTTGGTCATATAATTTGTCTAGTCTAGAAAAACACCCAGCAGCTACAAGGAGGGTGCCGTTCTGTGCTGTGTAATGAGTAGTTACCGTTTGTAGTAATCAAATCAGGTACGAGGAGACGCGGAGGAACATCAAGCGGCCGGCGGAGGACCGGGACAGAGGACGGGAGTTCTTTGAGGACCGCAAACGCCCGGCACCAGAAAACCGCTCCCGCTTTGAATCTAACTCCAACACGGCGGCAGCACCCCAACGCAGGTGTGTGTGTGTGTGTGGAGTGGAGTGCTTGTGTGTGTGTGTGTGTGTGGAGGGGCGTGGAGTGCTTGTGTGTGTGGAGAGGAGCGGATTGAAGTGCTTGTGTGTGTGGAGGGGAGTGGATTGAAGTGCTTGTGTGTGTGTGTGGAGGGGCGTGGAGTGCTTGTGTGTGTGTGTGTGTGTGTGTGGGAGGGGAGTGGAGTGCTTGTGTGTGTGGAGAGGAGCGGATTGAAGTGCTTGTGTGTGTGGAGGAGGAGTGTGGATGTGGACAGTGCTTGTGTGTGTGTGTGTGTGGAGGGGAGTGGAGTGCTTGTGTGTGTGGAGAGGAGCGGATTGAAGTGCTTGTGTGTGTGGAGGGGAGTGGATTGAAGTGCTTGTGTGTGTGTGTGGAGGGGCGTGGAGTGCTGTGTGTGTGTGTGTGTGTGTGTGTGTGTGTGTGTGTGGAGGGGAGTGGAGTGTGGTGTGTGTGTGTGTGTGGGGGTGAGTGGAGGGGAGTGCTTGTGTGTGTGTGTGTGTGGAGGGGAGTGGAGTGGAGTGCTTGTGTGTGTGGAGGGGCGTGGGGAAGACCAGTGCTTGTGTGTGTGTGTGTGTGGTTCGAAATGGGTAGGTGGAGAGGAATGCTTATAGAAAAAATGAGAGTTGAGTTAAGGGGAGCGTCACACGAATATTTCCGAAAAAAAAAAAAATATTCGAAAAAAAATTCATGCGTAGTTGAACACTTGAGCAAGCTTGTGACAAAGTATTTTAAAGAAAACAAAAAATGAGAAGAGTTATGGCTGATTTTCTGCCCCCTCCTCCCCCTCGAAAAATATCCGTACAATTTTTTTTATGATATTCACTGGCATAGGCAAACTGGCACCTCTCAGTCCCTCTGTGAGACAGAGGGTCGTCTCAAGGCCTCAGTAGTGAGGGAGAAGCCGGGTGTCGCTGCTCGTCTCTCAGCCTTCCACCATTCCTGCTCCCTCCAGACCATTTATTCAGCGCAGGATTGATCTACCTCACGCTCTCTACCTCCTCCATCACCATGCCGAGGGCAGCAAGGCATAAAGCGGCTCAGAGAGAGAGAATGCTGGCTGTAGTTCAGCAAACTGTCCATGCGCGTCTGACAGCTATAGCACCCTTTTGTGACTAGTACCTTTTGCAAAAGGGGGAACCAGATACCAGCTATGTCATATATAACACTTCAAGAGTGATAGAGAGCGTGGCTAAGAGAGTAAACAAACAAACCAGCATCTGCTCAGATTCACCTGAGCCTTGAGGTTTAAAGGGCACGTGGCTTTTTAAACTGGGCGCCTTTAAACCTCTTCTGAAAAATTTGCTTTTTTCCAGTTTTCCTTTAATAACTTCGCCACTATTGTACCAAAATTAATAAACTTCATTGGAAAGAGGAATAAAGATGTGATTTTCTCATCTTTCGTTTTTTTTCAATTTGGGTAAATATTTGCAAATAATAGCAAATACATAACAATTACGAGATTAAAAAAAAAAAAAAAAAAAATGCTAAACACTTAGGAAGAATGAAATTCAAAATTCTTAAAAGATGACTTGTTGGATATGTTGTAATGCATATCGGGTATTTTTTCGTCAATGCAAGTCATTGGATGACAACGTTATTAAGAGTTTAATTTCTTTAAAAAAAAGTTTTTTTTTTTCCAGTTATGTATCGAGCTATGGATCTGAAAATGAGCTAGGATTATTTCGGCATTAGCATACTTTTGACATAAAAAAATCTTGACCCTCCACTGGTTATTAAGAAATAGTGTGACGCTCCCCGTAAGAGTGTGATTGCAGTGCAGTGAAGGGGCTTGCTGGAGAACCTCAATCTGGAGCATTGATCAAATGGTCTCTGACTGATGTAATAGATATCTGTTACATGAAGAAAAGTATGGGGGCGGGCAAGGCATTACCTGTGTTCCAGGAGGCCTGCAGCAAATATACAACATTCATTATCATGATACAAATACATCTCAGAAGTACAGTATTCTGGGTTCTGTGGTTTTCTAATATTCCGGCTACATATGATACTAACAGTGCTAGCTAGATAGAGATAGCTATACTAATTACAGACATTTTGATGTATTTAGTATATAGTACATGATTAGTCACAGTTGATGTTTGGTACTTGCTACAGACAGAACAAATCATATGGATAACATAACCAAACAGGCTTCTAATACTGGGCAATAACACATAACAAAACGAGTTCAGATATGGGATAACACATAACAAACTTCAGAATATGGGCAATACACATAACACAACAGCTTCAGAACTGGGCATAACACATACACAAGAGCTTAGATATGGGCAATAACACAATAACACAAACGAGCTTCAGAATACTGGGCAATAACACAATAACACAAACCAGCTTCAGAATACTGGGCAATAACACAATAACACAAACCAGCTTCAGAATACTAACACAATTTATAACACTCAGGAAATGCCAACATTGTGCCAAGTTTCAGAATATACTCAGTAACACAAAAGTCAGAACGCTCAGGATTGCGGCAATACAATTGACGCTTCGTTCCCACAGGAACTATGACCGCAACGAACAGCCGGCAAGATTTGATCACAACCACGGCAACTACGGGTCACATGGCAGCCACGGCGGCGGCAGCGGCAGCCGGGGGGACGACACACGAGCCCCGGCAGCCGTGGGCGGCGGCAGCCGGTACGACGAGCGCCGGGAGATGCGAGAGAGGGAGGAGAGGCGGCCGGTGGACAGGTCTGGCCCGAGAGACGACCGCGAGCACCGAGGACCCATGCCGTCACAGGGCTCCAGGGACAGGCCAAGGGATAGGTGAGCATGCACTTTATTGTTGTCCAGTAATGGTTACTTTGTACTAGTACTAGTGGTAGTGGTGGTGGTGGTGGTAGTGGTGGCAGCTTTCCTCTCAATGTTGTACTGTTCTTGTGCTGATTTCCTTACATAGTACACTGGTGGTGTGTCTGCTCATATATTTAGTACGCTGCTCACTTAGCATTGTCTTGTCTCTTCATGCATGTTGATGCAGTGCTATTTTTGCCACCCACCCATCACACGTGTATGGACTTGTGTGACTTATGTCCATCACATGCCAGGCATGATGTTGCCATTTCACCTGCGTCTGTTTTATTTGCCATTTTTTCTGACGAGAAAGGATGTCGTCTTTTTGAGGTAGAGAAACTTCCAAGAGCTTTATGCTATTTTGCCTTTTGATATTATTTTTAGGTGTTAATTTTTTCATAAACAAAATGTTTTTTTTATGTAGTGAACAGAACTACTATGGAAAAAATGTTAGGAGGCCTTTTTAGCAGCTGTACAGTATCCCATTATGCCCAATCCCTTCAGGATTCTGGTGAGTGTTAGTGATGGCAATATTGCCCCAGTACTTCCAAAGGCTGCCACGTCTAGACGGCTGAAATACAGGTCAAGGCCATGCAAGGAAGTGTAAGGCTGAGGAATGCTCACCAAAGGTTTGTGAAAATTAGAATGGTTTTATCCTTTCCAAGAAGACGGATGTTATCAAGTTAATGGATGCAGAAGAGACACATTTGTATGTGTATCGATCTATGACCTTCACTGATGCCTGCCTCTTGGAACTCCCTCAAGGGGGTTGCCATGGTAGAAGAGTATTCATTAACACCCGTCCATGTCAATGGTTGTGTAAATACAGAGTTAAAGTGAGGCCCATACTTGATGAATTGACGTAAAAGTGGATTTCCTCTTAGGTAAATTAAATCTGGCATGCTATACAGAAAGGCACGGTACTTGCTGGTATAGATGTTGTGCTTCCAAGGCAAGCACAACGACACCCCCGTCAACCTCCTGGTGCTCCTCTCTCCTTCTCTCTCCCTCCAAACTTGCAGGTACTAGAGGTTTGCCCTCTGTACTTTTGTCATGGAGTATGCTGTCTTGCCTTGGACCGGAATGCTGAGGGTGTGGGTTAAAGATCCCAAATGAAATGAGAGTAAAAGATGAATAGCCAATGAAATTTGCTCCATGGGATATTTCCTTGTCAGACACGAGGTAGCAACTGCAAAAGTCTTAAGTTTAGTATGTTGTATGCACACATGGCTTTGTGTTGCCCGTGAGACCAGAGTGGGTTGTGGAGTAGAGGTTTTCATGCAAGATTGGTATTGCTGGAGAATGGTGGGCAGTATGGGTTGTATTTTACTTCTCGTGCTGAACTGCTGAATCACCATAGTTCTCACTCTAGTAAAAGAGCAATCAAGTAGACCCTGTAACAGTTTCCAAGTGTGAAAACTACGTATCTAAGAAATGGAGTTTTTTTTTCTTCCATTTGTGCCTATAGCACCTGTAGGCAGTGACCTCCAGGGCTCGGATAGTAGGACCTGGAGGTTCACTTGAGGGCTGTGATGGTTGGCCCTCGCCCGTGGTGGCGCAGGCAGGATTTTTATAGTGACGCCTGTGCTTAGAGGCTCATGCTGCCCCCTGTATCCTCCGATGCACTCGCAATTGAAGGTAGAGTTAATGGGCAGCATGTGGGTGTTCTTAGGCCACTCGACAGTGCAGAATGATTTTTAGTGGATTTTGGTTCTCATTGGGGATCTAATTTGGGTCACCGTGAACGCCACTTGGAGACACTAACCACTCTGCTACCGCCTCCCCGCCTTCATACAACGAATATTCGTCACAGCCCTTTTCTAATGGGAGAAACTGTTTGTTAGGTGGTATGGCACTAATAATAATGGCAGTCATCCACCTGAACACAGCATGATATGTGGTTTTACTGGGGTGTTCCCCCCAGCGCAGGGTTCCTTCCCTGTGTGGCCCCTCGTCATGGCCATGTTATATACTGCTGCTGCTGGATGTAAGAGCCACACTGCCTGCCACTGTTCCATGTCGCCGCTATACTACTATTTTTCCAAAGAAATCACGTTACTAAGAACATTCCTTGCTCTGGATTGATCTACTTGGACGTGGGTGTGTATATTATGAGAAGGCTTCTTGCCCCAAATATATGACATACTGTGTACACACTACACATTAATGGATGCTTTGGAAAATGCTAAAAACAAATTTTGGGGGGCTAATTTTTTTTTTTTTTTTAAGATTTTCCTAGACAGGTTTTATTCTCGTAGTTGTTCTTTGATTTTTTCTCTGTTGGCTAGGTTTCTTTTATTCTGCTCTTGGATATTTGCGAAATGGCTTTTGTTGAAAATGCATAGGATGTCTGATGATGGCTGAATGAAAGTGTCAAGGCTTGAATGATCACTACAAAGGCAGCTGCAGAGTACAGTAACTAGGCAACAGGCCACCTCCTTTGTTGTGGGTCCCGGTGATCTCTGGAAGTGTGCAGGGTTTGCTTGACGCGAGTGGCTGGGGTGCATGTTTGGGTTCCCAGATTGTGTAGAATTTGTACTTGTTAATTTTGTAAGGTGCTAAGATAGATGATTATTTAAACTAATACTGGGAATGGTGAGGGTATCAAAACATAAGGTTACAGAAGATTAAGTTGGCTATATTTCTTTTTCATAGTGAACATAGTACTAAGTTCATGCAGATTGTAGCTTAAAGTTCCTTAAAACGAAAGCAGAGTCTTGTGTATGCATTTCCAATGATGTATTATTAAGGTGTTGGATTGCCATTTTGATCAACAAAGGAAAAATATGCGGTGTGAAACGGTCTGTACCTTTCCCCGATGTGTCCCGTCAGATGCCTCACACTGTTGGAAATACACACTGACATAACATGGGCACTTCAAAGATTCAATACTCTTCATGATGAGTAGCTATTGAATCCTTGTTGTAGCACGTGCAGGCTGTGGTCTGTCCTGTTGTTGAGGGCGTCGATGTCTGTGCAGGTACAGTGGTAGTGGCATGGGCAGCAGCGGTGGTGGTGATTCTTGGCGGACTGGCGGGGGAGTGAGCGATAGTAAGGGCAACTTTGGGAGCAGTTCTGCCATGATGGGGGGCAGTATGGGCTCGTCGGGGCTTTCTGGCCGTGGGGGAGGAGGCTCCCAGGGGTGGAGGTCCTCGAGCAGCAATAATAGGTCAGTTGCCTTTCTTTTCCATGCACAAGTGTAACAGTAAGATGTTATTAAACATGCACATATCATGTCTCATGCTTTTATGTTAAGTATCTGGACATTAGTTTCTAATCACTTCAATATTTCGTGGATGACAAATAGAAACTTTTTGTCTTGGTGACAAAGGACTTTATTGATATACCATTGTGTGATAAGATCTATTATCAATTAATCATTGATATTTTCAAGTATGCAAATGCAACAGACCCTTGTCGGCATGGTATGCAGCCATTTTGTTAGATAATTCTGGTATGCAAAATTTTTGCTCGGGTGAAAATTTGGATTTGCAATTTTCAAATAGTCAATTTGTTGGTAAACCTCTAAAATACCTCCATTTAAAACAGGCCATCCTCCTGCTAGGCGAGGAGAAGGGTAGCAGAAATTAATGTGGCAATTATAGAGGTACAAGTTTTGAGTATAGCTGGAAAGATTTATGGAAAATTTGTAATTGAAAGGATAAAGAGCCTAGAGAGAAGGCTCGGGAGCACAGGGAGGGTTGGCTCAAGGCTTAGGATGGGGGAAGTGGATCTTTTTCACTCAGGATTGCAGTTCAGTAAGTCCTAACGAAAGGGAAGAAAGTTTATGCTGCATTCATGGGTCTTGAGGAAGCATAGGACAAAGAGTGGAATGGAAAAGACCCATGTGGGAAGTATCAAAGTTGTGTGTATGGTGTGGCTGGGAAGCTACTGAATGGGCTAAAAGCTTTTTTAAAACTCCCTACCAGTCAGGTTTGGTGCAGAGTTGTTAAGGGATGTTTAAATTACCATGTAATGTAACATTTACAGCGAGCAACAAAACCAGATTCCTAGTCATGCCAGAGGAATGAGGGTCTGTTGTATCCAATATGTTGGCGTTTATGAAATTTGTTTGATGGCAAAATTGCTTCTGAGAATTTTGTCACTTCCTGTTCTATGAAGAGTACAGTAGATGAGATGAAGATGTTTCATGATTCATACAAGTCTTCAGTGTAGGCAAGTAAGTCTATGTTTGACATGTTATTCCTGGCTGGGCGTGGGAGTGTGGTGGCAGCAAGGGGGCAGAGACAGATGGCTGACATGGAATGTTAGGTGTCAGACATTGCACTAAGTTATCCTAGCAATGGGATCATGATAATGTAGCACAATGTAGGAATTAAACAGCAACATTCATACAAGAATGTCTGTGACATCTTAAGCCACTATTACAAGGGGACGATTTTGCTCATTGAGCAGACTTGATGAGCAACTTTCGCTGAGCTCCTCACTGAAATAATCACACCGTGATGTTGGTTTCGTCGTTGAGCAAAATCTTGTCCAGAATAATAACAAAGTGGCTTGCGGCAGCGTTTGATGAGCAATTTTATTCAAAGCAATAACAAAGCGGCTTGTGGGGAAAGTGGTAAGCACGGATACTGTGACGCTGCCTCGCTGCACCTCTATGCAATGCATTGACATCCTTGGTGCCGTGATGATACTTCTGCCTCATCAAGAGAAGAAGGCTGCACTTGTCTTGTAGCAGGCGTGGAATAATAATTTTCTTGTAAACAATCCTTTTTAGGGATCTTATAATTTGCAGCATAAATGGATGTTAATTAATTTGTGTAAGGCATATTATGTCTTAAAGACTTTTGGAACAAAATAAGTTTACAATAAATAATAATATTGTAGCTTTTTTATAACATGCATCGCTTTGTTTAATGAGCAGAAATGCTGAGTGTTACGTGGCTATATCAGGTTCTCTCCGACCGCCAACGCGCCACCCAGCTCACCCTCGGTTGCCCTTGTGACAGCAAGCCGAGGTGTACACGCGCAGCCCGATGCAATGGAAGCTCCAAACGGGACCAACGCCAAATACGCGTGGGCTTCGTGGAGGTCGACCACAATCTCAGCTCGACGGCAACGAAACTTCCTTTCCCGCGTCAAAGAAGCTATAGATTTGGGCGAGCAGGTCCAGATCTCTGTTAAAACTGTTACACACCATCCAAACCGACTGCTGAGTTATGATCTTGACTCCCTCACCGCTGGCTGTGTCTGGGCCTTCGTCTCGTCCGAAGGCCTGTGGACAACTCAATGCGGCCATGGACGCCCGCTACACGCAGGGTGAGGCAGTGTGACGAAGACGCAGCCACAAGTAGAACACGGGAAGGCTCTGCATGGCGGCCGCGCTGGAGGGGAGCGGGGTGTATATAAGGCGCGCCCAGCCACAGAGCTTCAGTCATGGTTGGAGCGCCAAGCCCCCAAGACTTCCTCTCCTCATCCTCACCTCCCTTACTCTGGTTCAGACAGCCATCAGTCACCGTGAGAGCAACCCAACTCCCAACCCTACTCCGGTGTCGACGCTCACTCGTCACCGTGAGGGCAACCCAACTCCCATCCCTACTCCGGTGTTGACGCCAGCTCGTCGCCGTGAGAGCACCTCCACTCCACTCCACTCCGTTATTCCAGGTTCTCTCCGAGGGCCAAAGAAACTGGGATCTCCGGCTTGTGTTTATTTCCTCTTTGGTTTTACAACTTCCTTTTGTACATACAGAATATATATATCACTGCCCCTTGGCAGTGGCTAGGCACCAGACTCCTAAGTCCTCCTCAGGCACCAACAGGACAAGGACAGGGAGCGAGTGTCCCGGTGTGAGTGGCTTGAGGCGCGGCGGTGTCTTCAGTGGGCTGGACGCCCAACGGGAAAGGCGGCCAGGAGTCTCACCGCGGTTGGCCTCACCACCGAGGCCTCTGCGGCTCGGTGAAGGCGTGATGGGGGAGGTAGGTAAAGGCACCGCCAGGAACGCCTTTAACTGACGGCGTGCGTGGGCCAGTCGGGGTGTGTAAGGCAGGGAACACCCGCCTTTACCAGCTGCACGGGGATCCGCCACGGCCTCCTGCAGATAGTGGAAGAGAGGAACGGAACGGGGAGGACAGGTAGGGAATAACGGAGTGTGAGTGGAGGTGCTCTCACGGTGACGAGCTGGCGTCAACATCGGAGTAGGGATGGGAGTTGGGTTGCTCTCACGGTGACGAGTGAGCGTCGACACCGGAGTTGGGTTGCTCTCACGGTGACTGATGGCTGTCTGAACCGGAGTTGGGTTGCTCTCACGGTGACTGATGGCTGTCTGAACCGGAGTAGGGTTGGGAGTTGGGTTGCTCTCACGGTGACTGATGGCTGTCTGAACCGGAGTTGGGTTGCTCTCACGGTGACTGATGGCTGTCTGAACCGGAGTAAGGGAGGTGAGGATGAGGAGAGGAAGTCTTAGGGGTTTGGCGCTCCAACCATGACTGAAGCTCTGTGGCTGGGCGTGCCTTATATACACCCCGCTCCCCTCCAGCGCGGCCGCCATGCAGAGCCTTCCCGTGTTCTGCTTGTGGCTGTGTCTTCGTCACACTGAGCAAAAATTTTAGTCTTGCAGAAATAGCTTCCAAATAGATCCCCGTTTGCTCCTGGGAACAAGGTTTTCTGAGCAAAATGCTCGGCAAAGTCTGCTCAATGAGCACAATAATTGTCCTGTGTAGTAGCGCCTTAACATGCAGTGGCAGCAATGTGTCCTGCCACCTTGCTGCCACCACGCTGCCACGGCCATCCATGAATAAGATGTCAAATATAGACTTATCTTGCCTACACTGATGCCTGTCCCTCAGAATGCTTCCAAGAGGGTAGCTACAGCTTAAGTCACCATTTGCAACTGTCCATGTACCACTTTTCCTTCCCTTCCAATTGACTCCTCTATTGTACTGTTCTTGAACACAGGGTGAACACAGGACTTCAAACTGCACACTTCCGCTAAGCTTGAAACTGCAATACCATCTTCCCTCTGACTAGAACACTGTTAATTGGAAGCATCTGAGTAAATATTGCTTCAGTGTTGTTTTTTCAGCCAATAATGTGAAGATTTAGGAATTGTAAAGCATACATATTGGATGAATTCAAGATAATGGCAAGCTTGAAGTTGTAGTGGACCTAGAGTTCTTGTGTTTGTGTGGTATGTCATGAATGCCTCAGCACTAGGAGGATGAAACAGTGTTGTGCTCTCAAACCCCACCATGCTAAAACCCTTCTTGTGCTGCAGGTGGGCGAGCAGCAGCAGCAACATTGGCATGAGTGTGTCGGACGTGATGCGCGGCAACATGAGTCACCAGCCCCAGCCCGGCATGAGCTCCGGCATGTCTATGCCAATGATGTCTAATAATGACAGGTTTTCCATGTCAAGCTTTCGTAAATATTAGGTCAAAACAAGTGTCATAACCCCAGCTGTCAAGTGCTGGTCACAGGTCAGTTATTCTTTAGAATAAGCATTTGACCAATGCTATAGGCATCCAACACCAAGATTTATGTTGCTCACAACCCTGTTGTAGAATTGTAGACAATTAATGAATAGAATCAGAAATTTTGACACACAGCATCAAGAAAGGCTGAGTAGATGTGGAATTCAAGAGGGCATTATCAAGATTTGATTTTATTGTTTGGAGGGTGCGGCACCAATGTACCCAGTACTGACGGTACAAAGAACTTTTTAATCTTAAGTAGATGGCAATTCAGATTTTTTGTTATGTTTTATCTACATATGTAAGTTTGTACTCCAATACCTTTTGTTGAGTGGCTAGGCTGGCTGTGGCGGCGCTGAAAAGAGTGTGACCATCACATGGAAAGAAACGTGAGCCAGTTTGAGGTACATCTATTTTTTCATGGAGCATTCCCATTTTGTGTGTACCTGAATAAATAGTATATGTAGTCACCTGTTGTTGTCAGTTTTCCCTAACCCCTAAAACCCAGGAATTCATGGGATGCACGTCACCTCCGTGGTGTAGTGGCTAGCGGACCGCATATTCACCAACTGTACTCCACTCCCGCACTGATTAAAGTGTGGTTAATGGAGGAGTTTTAAGGCAGACCCAAAGAAAACCCACGCGCAGCAACACGCTGTATGGTGGAAGAAATTTGCTTTTACTCTGTCCTACGTAAGTATAGCCTGGGTTCTTAAATTTTTATTTGTTGTGTATTTACATATATTGTTAAGATAATAGCAGCAAACGGGCATAAAAGATATGTTTACGGGGATAAGTAAGCTGAGAACGGCTCAAAAAGACATTTCAAAACAATATATTGAAAAACTAAGTCCGGATAAGTAATCAGCATGTACGAAAGCTAATAGGGACCAAGTGTCATCAAAATCTGTGGCCAAATTTTGAAGGCAAATTAAATCTGGAAAATGTAATGAAAAACACATTTTTATGGATATCTCAAGAACTGTAGCAGCTAGGCGAAAACGGTATAGAGCATAAACGATTCAGCCTGCGACTGCTCCCTCTGGTATAAATAGTTTAAAATTTCATCAATAAATAATCCAATAAATCAAAGTTTTGTAAAGGTAAAAAACTGTAAAACTTGAAAGACTTTGAAGTGGACAACATTTGTGAGAATCAATGTGCAGACATCACAATTCGTCGCAACTCTACAAACTGGCTGAAAAATATAGCAATGCAGACACTGTGGGAGCCTCGGCACTGCTGTTAAAAGACTGAAAATAGTAAGAAATACTAACATGCTAAGCATTTTGTTGTATGAACTAGGGAGTGAAGTCTGCACCACAGGAGCTGGTAGAGGAAAAATTCGCTGCCAGCCAACATCCATTGCACGACGAGGGCCAGGAAGACCTAGAGGCGCAGCCCCTCTTGGAAAAAGACGGCCGACCCAGTTGTTTATCAGCGACCCAGTTGTTTATCAGCGACCCAGTTGTTTAGTCAGCGACCCAGTTGTTTATCAGCGACCCAGTTGTTTATCAGCGACCCAGTTGTTTATCAGCGACCCAGTTGTTTAGCAGCGACCCAGTTGTTTATCAGCGACCCAGTTGTTTATCAGCGACCCAGTTGTTTATCAGCGACCCAGTTGTTTAGCAGCGACCCAGTTGTTTAGCAGCGACCCAGTTGTTAGCAGGACCAGTTGTTACAGCGACCCAGTTGTTTAGCAGCGACCCAGTTGTTTATCAGCGACCCAGTTGTTTAGCAGCGACCCAGTTGTTTAGCAGCGACCCAGTTGTTTAGCAGCGACCCAGTTGTTTAGCAGCGACCCAGTTGTTTAGCAGCGACCCAGTTGTTTAGCAGCGACCCAGTTGTTTAGCAGCGACCCAGT
>JACEEZ010021654.1:0-12133 GCA_016584305.1 Chionoecetes opilio
CTGCCACATAAACAGCATTTTGTCTCCAGATAAGCACGAAACCCGAGGGGTGCCATAGGGGCCCCACACCAGATAGCTCAAAGCCTCAACCGGGGTGGTTTTCCATGAAATGGGAAGAAGTAAAGAGGGAAAACCCCGGGAAATTCCAAAATATCTAAACTGGAAAAAGCCAGGGGTTTCCCGGCAGTTTTAACTCAAAGGTGGTCTATTTTTTTTTTCTCCGGGGCAAACAATATTTTTCATAAATTATTTCCGAAAACATTGATGCACCGCATCAAAACCCAAAAAATATAGTTCTTCTGTTCTACTAATTTATGGATGACATGCATTACGAGGAACGTTCTATAATAGAAATTTTAAATGAAAATTACTCGCCCGAGTAGCAAAGTTAAATTATTTTTACATTAATTGTGCTGAAAATTTGGGCGATGTTCCCCCTTTTTTCTACGACAGTATTTGCTGCGTCTGCAAAGCTTGTCAAAATACAAAGCAATGCCTTGGAAAAACGAAAAATAAAGAATCCCCAAAATGGCTTGTTGCTGCGACAATGTGGTTATAATTTTGGAGGCGACCCGCCGGGGCAAGTAGGGGTGGGGGGGGAATTTGAATAAAAACTTTGCTACTTCACGCGTCGACTCTAGTGGGGTCACTTGGGCATTCGCTTCACTTTAGGTAAGGAATTTTTTGGGGGTCTTACCCAAAAGCATTTTGTGCCCCCTGAACCCAAAAAATCGTATTTGGGGTCACTCGTTAGCGGTAATTTTTCGCGCAATTTGCAATTGGCAATTGGGAAAAAAATTGGAAATTACAAATTGCAAATGAGAACCAACGTCGTAAACCCTTTTTGGACTCAAATTTGAAGTTTATTAAAGTGCAAAAAATTTTATTTATACTCCGGGTTTGTATCTGTTCGCTTACTGAACTTAATAAAATTAGGAAAAGGGGAAAAAATGAAAAAAATATAAAAGGAAAAATTTTGCCTTAAATTTCACATCAAAGTCATGAAATTTTTTCTGGCGATCTGTTCTCAAAAGGGGACTACCGTTGATTAAAAATTAGAAAAATCCCTCGACGAGGACCAAGTTTTTTCTTGACCCAAAACAACCTTGGGCAAAAAGGAAAAATCATTCGGAAAGTTCTGTAACGGCATAAAAGCACCACAAGGACAGCCCAGGGTCACAAAGAAGACCACAGTGCCCAAAAGAGGTTGGGTCTTCTTCGCCAGCATAACCCCTTCACTCGCGAAAAAAGCCAACTCACCCCGCCCTTTTCCCCCGCAAGGTTTGTTCAGATAAGAGGGGCGCACGACAGAACGAGGAGACTGGAAAGGAAAGCTCTCTTGAATACGAAGAGGGAAGGTCGGACTGCGCAAAAAGTCCATGGGAGGCCTGCATCGTCAGCCTCCCAATACTTAAAAACGCTGGGCAAAAAAAGCCAAAGTTTAAATGGGGAGGGAAGCGGTGTTGCCCCGGGACCTCAGATTCAAATGCGCCTGCGTTCGCCCTAAATTTAAGCATCTGGACCTTCGCCCATCATCTCCAACTATACTCTCCTTTTCCCTCTTCCCCTCTTTGACGACCAAGGCCACCCGGGGTCCGACAAAAGGCCCTTCTCGGGGGCTGGAAAGATAAACGGGGGCCCTCCACGGCCTCGAAAACCCCTTCATCCTTCGCGTGTGGCCCTCGAGGGAGCATCCTTAAACCCCACCCCTTTCCGGCTCAGAAAAACTTTGGGGCCCTGGTTGGATCCCCTGCAAAAGTTGCCCCGGGGTTTGGCTAGGGGGATTTTCCCTTGTTTTTTACGGGTACCATCGGGCGTCCCCAAAACAAACGAGGGAACAGCGAGCCCGAGGGGGAGGAACGAACGCATCCAAGCAGCGACGAGGATCAAAGCTGAATGCCATGGCAACATTTTGCCCCCAAAGCAAAAAAGACTGCTTTGACCTCTTCTTGCCTCCCAAACCAGCCCCTTTCAGGGGTTTACGCGTCGTTGCGCGGGGGCCGACAAGCCGTGGCAACTTCGGGACCGGACGGCCAAATTCGCTTCAGAAAGAGGAAGGGGGACACTAAGATGATATATCATTTTCCCCATGCTCACAAAATGGGAGGCAACCGTAGTTTCTCCGGCACTGACGTTGTCCCCTCCTCCGACATTTCCCCAAATACCTCCCCCCGGCCTCCAGCTTGGCAAGACGATTTCAACGTTAGCTATCCCCGATGAATGGGCTCTCCGCGGGATGTGATCACGTCCCTTTATCTCTGACTGGGTTGGACCCACTTGCGCCCCTTTTAGGAAAGGAAAATTTAAGCTTTTGGCCCGGTTCCCGGCGGCCACCAGGCAACCCCGACGCTTTTGGGGAAACTCCCCAACCCTGGTCCGCTGACGCAAGAGAGCCCGGGCGTCTGTGCCGATTGTGAGCAAATTTTCGGGTATACCTGCTCTCTGCCGAGGCGAGGTGGACGGGCCCCTTTAGAAGAAGAAGGGTTTGGGCAGCCCTGCCCCCCCGAAGTCAAAGCCACCACCCGACATATCAGCCCCGCTACAGGCCGTCGTCTGGGAGGGGGGGTGTGAAAAAGGATTGGTGACCCTCGCCCGACCAATACGGCTACGGACCAAACCTGGCGCCTTCCCCCCCACCTGCCTCCCCCCGCAAATATCAAAGGATGGGGTTTCAGGGGATGCAAGACAACTGCTCGACCCGCTTGCCCCTGTCAACCCTGCAGATCTTGTTCGGAGTTTGCGATTGTCCCCCGGATGTGCATCAACGGAGGGAAAATGGCATGAGGACGTCGATGGCGTAGAACGACTAGATATTCGATTTTTTCAAATTGTAACGCTCGCTATCGCAAGTAAGGGGTTTTTTGGTGTTTAATTGTTATTTTTTCCAAAAAAAAACGCGGGGGGAGCTCGGTTTTTTGTTTTTGAAATTTTTTGTTTTGAAATTTAAACTCGGTCACTTCGGGCGGAAAAAAAGGGTTTTGCTTACCTTAGGGGAAGGGAAGTATTTTGAGGCTTTTCCTAACATTTTTCAGTTGAATACCCCGTTCTAAAGCAATAATTTACCCACCCTTTCACAAATTCGTTAATTAAAGGTCCCAAAAACAATGTTTTGTTTTTTTCTTTTTTTCTAAAAAAAAATTTATTTTTAATTATTAAACTCAGGTTTAAAGGGCCCAAAAATTTTTCCTTTTTTTATTTTTTCCCAATTTTTTTCCCCCTTTTTCTAATTTCCATTATGATCAGTAATCCCCAAAAATACAACCCCGGAAAATTAATAAAATTTTTTGCACTCTTAAAAAGCTTCAAATTTTTATCCAAACGAGGGCTCTACGATCTGGTTTTCATTTTGCAATTTTTTAATTGCCAATTTTATTGCCAAATTTTCCAAAGCAGTTGCGCGAAAACTTACCGCAACAGTGACCCAACTACGATTTTTGGATTCAGCGGGACAAATGCTAGGATAAACCCTCAAAATACTTCCCTTACCCAAGGTGAAACGAAAAACTTTTTTCCGCCCCAAGTGACCCCACTATCATTCACTTCCAGGGTTTTTTTTATCGATTTTATACACAATATCAGGGAAAAAATGACGCCTAGGTATAGATAACTTCTAAACATATTATTGACTAATAAAATATAGAGTAGATTTCCCGCCTCCTCACATAACCTTGTTATTTGGTTTATACAATGTTTTTTCAGAAACGGGTTCTATCAAAAAATATAAAAAAATCGTTCTAAAATTTTCTTTTTTGTTTTAAGTGCGTGGGTAGCCCATTTTTGTTTTCCGTAGACCAAATTTCAAAAAGGAGTTAAAAATGCAGCGACCCCCCTTTTGGGGTTTGTTCCTCGAATTAAGAAACTCAAATGAGAAAAGCCCGTGGTCGCTGGCATTTTAACTCAAAGTTTTGGGTTACTGTGTTTTGGGTCCGCACTAAATTTTTTAAAATTAATTTCGCGATAAAAATTGTGCCCCGCATCGAATACCAAAAAAAAATTCTTTGTTGTTCTACTAATTATATGGATGCACATTTTCGATGGAATTTTCCCCTATATACAATTTAATAAAATTACTCGCCTCGAGTAGCAAAGTTTAATAATTTTTACGTTTTTTGGGCATGAAAAATTTGGGCGATTTTTCCATGTTTTCTAAGACGTATGTGCTCGGGCAAACGCTTGTAAAAAATACAAAAAGCAATGCCTTGGAAAAACGAAAATAAAGAATCCAAATCGGCTGTTTGCTGCGACAAGTAGGTTATAATTGTGGAGGCGACGTGCCGGGCGGGATTTGGGGGGGGGGTTGGGGGGGGGAGATTGAATCAAAACATTCCCACTTCACGCGTCGATTTTGCACTTTAGGTTTCATTGATTGATACACAAAAAACGGGAAAATATCCCTGGGGATGATAATTTCTAAACATTCGTTATTGACTATAAATATCTAGAGTACATTTACTCGCCCCCCAAAACTAAAACCTTTTGGGTTTATTTGGTTATATAAAATTTTTTTACAGAATCGGGCTTCTATACAATAACATATAAAGAAAATCGTTTTTAAATATTATACTTGTGGTTTTAAGTACAGTGGAATACCCCCAATTTTTTTTTAAAGTTGCCCAAACTTTTCACCAAATTTGGATTAAAAAAACTCCAGCGCCCACGGGCATTTCGGAGTTGCAGTTCTCTCAAATTGGGGTACGTGTTGGTGATAGAGAAGGGGGAAACGGGGGGGGGGTTTTGTAATAAGAAGGGGGTTTGGTGGGGAAACGGGGGGGGGGGTTTTGGGGATGGAAGGCGTTGTGGTGTTGGTGGGGTATTGTGGTTAAAAGGGGGGTGGGGGGATTTTTCACGTTTTTTTGGATAGGGGGGGGGAGCACCGCGTGAGGGGATAGGGCTTAGGGAGACGGGGGGGGGGTGTCCCCGCGGGTGAGGGGTTGGGGGGTAGGGAGTCGAGGGGGGGTTCACCATGAGGTGAGGAGGGGGGGGTAGTAGTAGAGGGGGTGGAGGTGAAAAAAAGGGGGGGGGGGAAGGGGGAATGGGGGGGGGGGAAAAAAGGGGGGTAAGGTAGGGATGACAGCGCGCGTAACGGTTTTTTTATCGTCACATAAAAAAGACGATCAGGGTTAGTGTCACGAAGCTGCTACATAGATAAGTGCGTCACGATAGACTTTCGATAGCACTACGTTTGGGTACAAACTCGGGGGGCTTCCCCATTTTTTAGTGCACGACTAACTTTTCGGGGCCTCGGCCGGCGCGTCACGGCGTCAGATCGATCACGATGGACCCAACCAGGACCATGACGGCCGGATGCATTTTTGGGGCGTTCTGGCGATTTTTGGAATGTGTGAGGGGGGTTTAGTGACGTCAAAAGCGTAACCCTTTAAAAACGACGAGAAAACGACGATTTTGTATCGTGGGGCCCTTTCTAAAAAAACCCAGCCCCGAGGGTAAACCCCCCCCCCCCCCCCCTACACGCCCTGGGCCGCGGCGGCCGCCCTGACCTGCCCCCTCGATCACCCTGCTCCTACCCTACCTTATAACCTCTCCTCTCTACTTTCCATGCCCCTCCCTTTTACCTTAAGGAAAGAGAGAGAGAGAATCCCCGCCGGGGGCCACGGCGCACCCACCCACACGTCCGCCCTGCCCTCACATACCTCCCCTTTCCCTATCCTAAAATTTTTATTTGACGTTTTTATGTAGTGTACTTCTCCTATAGAAAAAAATTATAGAAGTGAAAAAAAACCCCACCACAAACCGTGAACATGCATAGAAAACGGAGCACAGAAGACTGGTCTTGCGAGTGTTCATTCAAAACTGGCGGCCGTTTTGGAGGGGGGGGCCGGAGGCAGACCTTTTGGACGCAGCTGACGTCACGCGCAGAGAGGGGAAAATTTTTAGACAGCCGGGGGAGACCCCATATCTTTTTATCCCGCCTGCAGCCACCACAAAAACTAAGCATACAGGAAAAATTTAAAAAATACGTGGTGAGGCCAGGAAGCAGGGAACGTAGTGAGGGGCGGGAGGCGGAAGGTGTTTACAACGGGCAGAAAAATTTAGAAGAGTTAAAGGGGGCGGGTTTACTTAACTACTTCCCCTATTTTACCCGGAAGTCGCGGGGGTTTGGTAGAATTGGGAGTGGCGCTAGGGGCACTAGGGCTTCGAAGCTGATTGGTGAGCGAGTACAATTAGTCCAGCCTCGCCAGGAAACACATGTATTTCTCAAAAAATTTTTAGCCCCTCACAAGGCTTCCCAAAACCCCCGTTTTGTTTATAAAAAAAAATTTTATCCACACCAAAATGCCCCCCTTTTTCCTCCTCCTCCTCCTTACCCCCTAGTTTTCCTTCTCCTTCCCTCCTCCTTTCCCCCCCCTAACCTTTCTTATAGCGTTGGTAGTAGTTGTATAGGAGCTACTATAAAATAGCTCCTTTACAGGACTACACGTGTAGGCCTCGCGGGCCCCTTCTTCCTTATTTTTTTATTTTTTTAAGTAGCAGCTAAAAAAGCCCTGTTTTTATGTCCCCGCCCGTCTTTGGGTTTCAAGACCTCCAATAACACTTGTGAAAATTTTTTTATACGCTTTGTGAATTGTTTGCAAAGTTTTAACTGTTATTATTTCGGCCCCCACCAAGCTTGTTGTGTTGTTGCGCAGAGACCAAACCTTTTTTTAATTGCGAAAAAAAACGGTCTTTGTACCAAGACGATGCTTGGACGACAAAGCACGGCTATGTAGATACAGATAAAATAGTGGGAGGGTGTAGTTTGTATATTAGTAGTAAGGGGGTTTGGGGAAGGGAGGAATTAGGTAGAGGAAGAAGGGAAAAATAAAGGGTAAGAAAAAGGGTGAGGAGGAAAATCCTTGTCTGTCGCAAACCGTGTGGGGAGTCGGTCAAAGCCCTCGTTTTGCACTCGGGGTCATCACCTCATAAAAAACCTCAGGCGGATGGAAATTGTAATACCCCAATTTCATTTGTAATTTGCCCTTTTTCAGTTCTTGATCGAAACATCTATATACTATTATGAGTTTTTTATGTAATTGCGTGCCACAACTCCTAGAGGGGTTTCTGGTTTTGACACTCAAAGTCTTTAAATACGTCTCAATGTGCCTGCAGTCCAAAAATTGCCCCGAACAGCTGTTGGGAAATCGCTAGGGTCGTGCAGACCGAAATAAGCCCTTGAATTAGCCCCCGGACAAAAAAGCCCGCCAGTGATCGGCAACAGGGAGGCACACAGCTGGGACCGCGCGGTGTGAGGCAGGCCAGGCAGGGACACGCTTGCACCGCCGCGGTAGTGGGGGCCAGGCAAACACACAGCGTCACCGCCGCGGGAGTGAGGCAGGGCCCGGCAGGCAACAGCTTGCACCGCCGCGGTAGTGAGCAGGCCAGGCGGCCAACTTCGTAAACCCCGCGGTAGTGAGGCAGGCCAGGGAAACAACAGCTGCGCACCGCCGCGGTATGAGAGGCCAGGCAGGGACACAAAAATCGTACCCCCCGGGGAGTGGGCAGGCCAGGGGGCACCAGCTGCGCACCGCCGCGGGATGGCGGCCAGGCAGGGACAAGCTGCGCACCGCCGCGGGATGAGGCAGGGCCCGGCAGGCACACAGCTTGGGACCCCCCCGCGGTAGTGAGGCGGGCCCTGCCCCCCAGCGCCCCCCGGGCCGCTGAGTAACAGGCCAGGGGGCCACAGCGCACACCGCCGCGGGAGGAGGCAGGGGATGCAGGCTACAGCCGCACCGCCGGGTATGAACAGCCAGGCAGCCCAGCTGCACACCGCCGCGGTGTGAGGCAGGCCGGCGGGACACAAATGCGCACCGCCGCTATTGGGGACGGCCGGCGGCACACAATGCGCACCGCCGCGGTAGTGAGGCAGGGCAGGCAGGCACCAGCTGCGCACCGCCCCGGGAGTGAGGCAGGCCAGGCGGCACCACTGCGCACCCCCGCGGTAGTAAGGGCAGGGCCCGCAGGCAACACTGCGCACCGCCGCGGTATGGGAGGGGCCAGGCAGGCACACGCTCTGCAACCCGCCGCGGGAGTGAGGCGGCCAGGCGGCACCAGTGGGACCCCGCGGTGTGAGGCAGGCCCAGGAGGCACACAGCTGCGCCCGCCGGGGTAGTGAGACGGGCCAGGCCACAAAAACTGCCACCCCCCGCGGTAGTGGGGGGGAAAAAGGCCAGGCAGGGGCCCACACCCAACTGCGCACCCCCGGGGTAGTGAAAAAGGCCCGGGCGGCACACAGCTGCGCACCCCGCGGTAGGAGACGGGGCCGGGCGGGGCCACAGCTGGCCAAACCCACGCCCGCGGCCCCCCCTGGGTTTTTTTCCCTCCCGCCGTCCGACCTCGTGCACATGTTCAGCCACCAAAACATGAGATTTAATGGACTATCGCATACAGCTGAAAAAAAAGCTGAAGGGGTGCTAATAAGATAATGAATAGTGGTGGTTCGTGTAAAAAAGAATGTGTTGGACATTTTTTTTTTTTTTTAAAAATTTCTTTCCAAAATAGGGGGCGTCTTCCCAAAGATGCAGCTCTTAAAGCCGAAAAATACGGTACCGATAAGGCTTATTTGTGACTGCATTAAACGGGAATGTGAAATGGTCTGCCGATTACTTTAAGGAAAAACCAAATTTTCAACCTAACTTCAAGTTACCTAACCTTACCTTTCCCTTCCCGGTTTTTGAAAACATGGCAGCGTATTCCTCCTACCCCAAAAATCTTCCTATCTCCAAAACTATTCATTTGCGAGGGGAAAACTCAGAGAAAAAGCTTTAGAATTCAATAGGAAACAGAAAGCCTAGGGCCCATTGTGACGTGTTTGTAGGGCTTCTAGTGTAAGATAATACCGCACTATTTTTTGCATAAACACAAATTGTTTTCTGACGATTAATTTTTTTTTAATTAATTTTGGGCTTGGCTTTGGGGGGAAATAACATTTAGGGTTTCTATACGCGTCAACTCCCTTTCCTATTCAAAAAATAGTTATGTCAGCCAAAAAACTCTTAATTAAATTTAAAACAGGGTAGTTTTTATCATAAACATAACCCATTGGTGGTAAAAAACTGTGACAGTCCGCGCATTTTTAAATTTTTTTCACATAAAATCATAAAAAAAGACGTCGAAATTGGTTTGCTTTGCAAAAAGATTTTCTCATTAATATTGAAGGAAACTATTTTTCTGGTATTTTTTGTGTATTTGACGTTTTTGGATTCCTTTCGGGGCCAAAGCACTTGTTTCTGAAAAATCCCGCCACACTTGGATGACCGGGGAAAAAGGGGTTTTTTTTGGGCGAGGAAACCAAAAGGAAAACATTGCTGTAAAAATGGGGCCCAAAAATCAATCTTAAGCACATCAAAATACCAAAAAACTTTTTTTTCCTTCAAAACCCTAAACCTAAATGATAAAAAAAAATTTTTGGGGTCCTTTCTGCGTAGTAAAAATGTAACCCAGGCAAACTTTTTCCCTTACTCTAGATTCAGAGGTTCTTCCTCTTCAACCGGGGAAGTTGTGGAAGTTTTGCCGGCGCCTTTGGTGTGGCACAGAAAACCTGGGGGAAACACCTCCATCACGTGTTTCGGGTGACTTTTTGTTGCGGTTTGGTGCTCGGGGAAACTGCCCTTGTTCTGGGGACCCCGGGTGCTTCCCACTCCGACCCTTGGTCCCAAGGACGTGCTGATGTTTTTGGGAAAACCCGCTGAGCCCAACTTCGCTGAGGGCCTCTAAAAGAGCACGGGCCTGTCAAAAGTCGTGTTGCGAATGGCTGCAAGAACAGCAAGCAGGAGGGGCCACAGCACACGGAGCATTTGGCCTCGGGGTGGGCAAGCTGGGGGTGTTTTTGTTTCCTAAAGGGCACGGTGATAAGGGCCATAAGCCAAGAGTGTGGGAAAAGATTCATAAATTTCCCCCTCACCGACACCCCGTGACACACAGGGTGAAAGGAATTAGAATGTGAAGGTGGGAAATTCACTCAAAAGTCTCACCCACCAGACAACCCGACACACACTGGTGAAAAGGGGCCCATGAATGCCAAAGAGTGGGGAAAAGAAACGGGAAAATCTAACCTCACCACACACCCCTGACACAACGGTAAAAGGGAATTATGAATGTGAAGAGTGTGGGAAAAGATTCCCCATAAGTCTCCCCTCACCAACACCCCCTGACAACCGGTAAAAGGATTATGAATGTAAGAGTGTGGGAAAAATTCACTCTGTCTCCCCTCCCCAACCCCAAAAAACCCACCCACCTGGTGAAAGGAATTAGAATGTGAAGGGGGGGAAAAATTTCCCTCAAAATCTCCCTCCCGACACCCCCCGACCCCCCTGGTAAAAGGGAAATTTATGAAGTAAAGAGTGGGGGAAAAAGTTTCACTCAAAAATCTAACCCCCACACACCCCTGACACACACTGGTGAAAAAATTATGAATGTGCCGGTGGGGGAAAAAGATTCACTCAAAAGTTACCCTCACCAACCCCCTGACACACACGGGGTGAAAGGAATTATAAATGTGAAAGTGGGAAAAGTTCTTTTCGAATAGTAACTCATCAAATATTTCGACATTCTGGCCTAGGGAATTCAAAAGTGAGTCTGCAGGAGCATTTTAAAACTAGGGCTGGTATTTCTAACACATGCGGATCCACTTTTTGGGGGGTGGATGTGGTGTGGCAATTGGTCCATGTGTGCCGGGCATTGTGGGGGGTGGCGTGCCGTGTGGGAGTGAGTGGTGGGGACAGGTTGCCTCCCGCCCCCCTCCCTGGGCCCGGTAAGCCCCCACAGGCTGGTGGGCAGTGCTGTAAATGGGTCTAGATTGTTTATTCTTCTTTATGGATACAAATTTTCATGGACGCAATGGGGGGAAGAATATTATTGAACCCCCTTATAATTTAAAATTTCAGCACAAACTTGTTGAAAGTTTAAAAAAAAAGAAATGGATAAAAATACGGAAAGGACAAAATAAAAATAAATAGACATAAGAGGTTTAAAACAAAGGGTGCTAGTGTCCACACTGGGAAAAGCCCGCTTAACCCCAGTACTTACCGCCCCTTTAAAAGCACGAGTTACGGAACTGGAAAATTATGGCAACCAAAAAACCTTAAAAAAAATCTTTGTTTTTGGGTTTCCAAAAAAATGCTCGCCTTGGGGGATGGCCAGCGCCGGGTACGAAACCCGGGCCCCTTGCCCTTTAAAATAAAAAAATAAGAAACTACAAAGGCCGCGACCTCACGAGGTAGTTCCCGTTCTTTTAAAACTACCTACATCCCCCTTTTATCCCCCATGAATTTATTAGTTCCCTTTTAAAACTCCCTAATGACTCGCCTAACTACTTCTCTGAGGCCTTTCCATCATTCCCACCCTATTTTTGAAATGTTTCTCCCTTCTTTTTTTATCTACGCTTTTCCAGCTTGAATCCGACATCTTGTCCTCCTGGTTAAAAGCCGTAAAAACTTTTTCCCACCTCCCCCTTTTTTAATCCCTTTTTCCCCTTAAAAAATTTTATCAGATCGCCCCTTACTCTGCGTCCTCGAGTGAGTGTAATTTAATAGTTCAATCTTTCTCATAACTAAGTTTGCTCCTTGAATAATTTTGGCATCCCTTTTTCTGCACTGATTTTAACGGCTTATCCACCTGCAAAACCCACAGTCAGCTGCTAAAATTTCATCAGTAGGTGCCTCCTCTCTCTTTTTCACCCCTTTTTTTCCCATTCCTTTTTCCATGCACCTTTGGGCCCTTTAAATTTTGTGTTACAGTTTCCTGGCGTGTGTAGCGAAAAGGGGGGGGGGTGGATTGATAAATGACGAAATGAAATAATTTTGGGGGGGTGGGTGGTTTGAAGAAGAGGAGGGGAGGAACAACGTAGTGGAAGGGGTTAAAAAACTAAATACTATTACTACTAAATCTACTACTACTACTACTAATACTACTCTAATACTAAAATACTACTTACTTATACTTTTCTAATATTTCTATTTTACCACCCCCAAAAACTTTTTCCCCCCATAGACTTTTAATACTAAACCCCCCTTACAAAATTTTTTTTAAAATATTTTACTTTAAAAATTTTTTTTTTTTAAGGGGATTTTTTCCCCCCCCCAAATTACTACCCCCCCCCGACCCCCCCCAAAAAAAGGGATTTCTAATTTTTTTATCC
>JACEEZ010021655.1:0-10059 GCA_016584305.1 Chionoecetes opilio
ATGGCACTTTCAAGGAAAACAGTCTACTTCTCAACTGATACATACATAATTATATAGTGGTACAATGGTCATTTACCTGTGAGAAAAATGTTGACTGCAGACCCTTTCATGGCCAACCAGCGAAAAACCTTCCCTCTTTAGAGCTTGTAGCCACTTCTGGGGTCTGGCTGAAGCAACAGGAAAACCTGTGAAAGGTCACGGCAAGCCTTTTCCGTTGTCTGTTGGTGCAGCCAACAGCTACGCAGCTTGTGGGCATGCTAAATATGAACATTATGCTGTGGCGTATAGGCGGTGAAGGGAAGGCGCGCGAGTTTTTTTTGCCTACCACGGCGTTGGGGGGGTGGGGGGATTTGGGATGAAATTTACAGTGAGAAAAGTCAGGTCCTGGTTAAAAATGGAGAGGCAGCAGATGAGGGTAGGAGTTGGGAAATGGAGACCTGAGGATAGGGCGCACGAGTCATATAAATACCTAGGTATCCACGGTAGAGGGGAAGGGAGCAGATAGGACGAAACAGGATAAAATAGGAAAAGCAAATCAGTGGGTGGGAGGCTTGGTAGTGTAGCAAGATGTAGGGCAAACAGGTATTGAGGTAGTAAGGGGGTTGTGGAAAGGCAGGGCAGTACCGAGCCTCAGTATGGGGCAGAGTGTATGAGGTGGACGGTAGGAGAGCTGGACAATTTAGAGGTAGTACAGAACAGGGTAGGTAGACTTGCACTAGAGGAAAACAGGTATGTAGCAGTGGAGGCGATCGGGGGAGAGGCGGGGGTGGAGTACCTTTGCGGAGAGAATAGGAAAGTCAGTGCTTAATTACAAAATCAGGCTTAGAAAAATGGATGAAAACAGGTGGGCTCGAAAAGTTTATGAGGGGGATAGGACAGAGTAGTAAATGGGATAGATCAAGTAGACGGTGGAGAGGAAGTGTGGGTTACAGGGTTTCACAGATAGGATACACCAGTCTAGTGAGGGGGAGTTTTAAAACGAAAGGTGAATGACCAAGTTCAGAGGCAGGGCAGGGAGATGTGGAGACGAGGATGGAGGGTTAAAAAGTTCTCTGAATTGGTACAAGGGGAAGACCACCAAAGTGTGAGGTCTTTTATGATGGTAGCTTGGGGAGTGGTTTTTTATTTAAAAACAAGGACAAAATCTCTGGAGGTCCAATAGAGAACATATAGATGGGCAAACGAAGGAAGCAAGATATGTCAAATGTGTACGGGTAACTAGATGAAACTGTAGATCACCTGGTATTAATGTGTCCAAGGTATGATGAGGAAAGAGAGCGGCTTATGGCAATAGTGGCACGGGAGGTAGGCGGGGATCAGTGGGATAGAGTGGGCAGAGGGGAACATAGATGGGATAATGGAATTTCTTTTAGGTTTGAGTAGGGTACGGGAAACCCCATAAAAGAATCATTAAAGGGGGTTTTTAAAGATTTCTAAAAAAGGCTTGGGTAAAAGAGCAGAGAGTTAGGGCCTAATCCAAGCCCTCAGGGGCCAGCCGGAAAATGGTTTTGAACTGCGACTAAAAAACCGGGGTTTAGCTCCCCCCCTAGAAGAAGAAGTGGCTTGTGCCCGTCACGGGGGAAAGTCTATTCCTTCTACTGGCTGTTCCCCTTTTCGTTTCCCCGTATACCCTTTTTTTAAATTTTTCCTATTCGACCGTGGCAATCCTCCTGGCCACTTTCCTGCCAAAAAACTTCGCCTGACAAACCTCTACTAGGCATTCCCCATGATCAAATCCTTACACTCAAATAGCGGGGAACGCTCTCGCACCTTACCATGGCCAACCCCAACCTCACCACCCTTCTCATGTCACGTTCCTCCAAAAACCCCGGCACACCCTTCAATTCTTCCTGTCCAACATGTCCAAATATCCTCCCCCCATCTTACTCCGCCCGTTCCATTCCTTCCCTCATTTGTCCTCCCTTTCCCGCCTCCCTGTCTTGCGGACATTCTCCGGGAATCCCCCTCCTCCTGGAAAATGTAACCTCCTTCCCCCAACAAATCCACATTCTACATCTGATTTAATCACCCTGCTGAAACATTCCGTTTTTTCCCCTTCCCTCATCGTTTCATATTTTTTTTAACCAACCCTTGATATGTTTTCCCATATGACGTCTGGGGCTGGCACATTCACCTTTTTAGGCATTAAATCAATCAATCCTCCCCTTGGGTCCGTGGGGAGGTTTTTGGGTAGGGTTAAAAAGGTTATAATGAGGTGGGGTAGTATTTTTTGGGGGTCATTTAGGACTTTAGGTGGGGTGAGGGGAGGTTAAAGGGGTTACCCCCCCACTTTATAATTACTTTTAGAGGTTTTCGAAGGGTTTTTGTGAATTTGGAGAAAAAAAAACAAAAAAGGGGCGGGAAGGATTAAACTTTTACCGTTTACCCAGAGCAATAATTATATATGAATTGAATGATTAAAAGCTCCCATTACACCCAATTAGAAAATTTCGGTAGGGGGCTTTAAACGATTGTATAACAATTTGACTGTAATGCAACTTTGTATAGCAAAGGAAATATCGGGCGTGAAGGGGATTCATCACCAAATTCATTTTGGGGTGGAAAAAAACTATTACACAAATTTTATCTGGGGGTTTTTGGGGTGTTTATTATTGGTGTCATGCAGGCTTGTATTATATTTTGGGCAAATGTGTATCTGTGGGGTGTGGGGGGGATGGCTCTGTCCCAGTTGGCCGGGTCTACGTTCCTGTGTACATAGTTTTCTATAGCGTAGGCGGGGACTAGTATTACAAAGAGAGAAAACAGAGAGAGAGGAGAGAAAGAGAGAAAAAAAAAACAGACAGAGAGAGCGAGAAAGAGGACCAAAAACAGACATAGAGACAGACAGACAAAGACAGAGAGAGGCAGACGACATACAGAGAGGGGCAGACAGACAAACAAGACAGACATAGAGAGCAAACACATAGATAGACAGACAACAGGGGGACAGACAACAGAAGAGAGAAAAAGAGACAGCAAACGACAGAGGAGACAGACAGACAGACAAGAAAGGCGGCGACATACAGAGACAGCCCTAGAGAGAAGACGACGAGAGAGAGAGGACAACAAACAGACGAGAGAGAGAGACAGAAAAACATACAGAGAGAGAGACAGAAGACAGACAGAAAAAGGGACAACAACAGACAGACAGAGAGAGGAGACAGACCGGATGCATACAAAATAAAACAGACGTTGACAGACAGAGACAGAAATACAGAAAACAAAGAACAAAAAGGTAGCTACAAGAGGCGGGAGCCTACACGATGGTAGTCCTGAATTAGATGAATGATTAACTTAACCTCTTATGCTGTGTTTATGTTGGGGTCTTGCAAGTAACAGCAGTACCTAAGCATTACACTACCATTATGTGTTATTCCCGCTTGCATTGCTAGCCTTTAATCCTGACAGCACACAGCACAGCAACCCCGGGTTTCCATGCATCCCATACTGCTGTTTTTATGCTGGGGTCTTTAAAGAACAAAAATGCACTTACATCCCTTCTGTTATTACCGCTGTGCATTGCTACCCTTTCATCCTGACAGCACCCCCCCGGGGCTGGTATATCCCAACCCCATCAGGGAGCTACACCCCCCACATCCCGCCTGATGATGCCAATGATGATCCCCTTGGCGAAACTTTGCAGACATGAACCCAAAAAGAAAGACGAGTTTTTTTTTGCCCCCCCTGAAAATTCATGTATAACTCAAAAAATTCAACTAAAATATTAAAATATTATATATTATAATATATAATATAATTATTATTTATATATAAATATATATATATATATATTAATATATATATATAAAATATAATATATATATATATAAATATATACTATATTATTATATAATAAAAATATTAGTATATATAAATATATTATAAAAATTATGTAAAATATACACACCACACACACACACACACACCAACAACCACCACACACAACACACACACACACACACACCACACAACCCCCACACACCACACACACCCCCCCAAAAAAAGGGAAATGTTATAGTTCCTCTTCAAAATTTTGGAAATTCTAGTTTCGCGCCAAACTCTTGATGGCGCGTCATTGTTTCACCCCCTATCTCTTAAACGGCGGCAAACAACCCTGCGTTATGGCGGGTTGGGGCTGTCGCCACAAAACTGGGGCGGCGACACCCCACCCCGTCACCGGGGCAGAGAGCGGCGTGGCGAGGCGTGGTGCCAGAATAAACGTCACCTAAAACGTAAAAGCAGATGTTGGTGCAATCACGGGAGGGTTTTAGTGTACGTTGGTTGCTGTGACTTCAAGGGTTACATGCGGACTTAGAGTGTTATCGTGTCTCAGTCATCCTTCGCTATCACGGCGCGCTGACTCCGATCGCTGGCTTGTATTACGTTCACCTATCCCACCCTTGCCCCCAACCCCTTTTATGTAACGTATATACGTCCATAGCTAAGTACTGCATCTGCACCAACGCACTAGTATTTTGCTTGTGGCACAAGTGGGCGAGGGGCCCGGCCTTCGCGCACTTCCCGCTGTCGAACCACCAAGCTGAAAAAGGATGTGAAGCCCCCGTCCCCCCCCCCACCTCCTTGGCTTTCCAGCAGGGGGTGGTGGGGGTTTTGTGTGTGCCTTATCTTGATGCGGGCCCCCTTTGGACGGGCCAGGTCCGTGATGTCCGTGGTGACGTAAGGGAAGAAGTGTTATGTAGTGTTTTTTTTAACCGTACTGTTACCACACTACCACTCACCCGTCGGCGCTTATCGCGGGGTTTAAAGCCCTTTCCGGAGCTGTGTGCATTTGGTTACATTTTGCTCGCGCATCCTGCCCACTGCCAATTTTGAAGTTATAGTGCGAACACTCATCGAGGGAAAGCCCGACGGTGCTGATGTAGGGGGTTTCAGGGCTTTTATTATAAAAGCTGCAGGCACGGGGGGGCGGGGAGGGTGGCTCAGGCGGGCGGGGCAGGCCGGTTTATATTGTGTTGGGGAGGGCGAGGGGTGGGGGGTGGCGGGGGGGGGGGTGCTCTACCTGTGTTGGGCCCGACCCCCCCCACCCAGCCGCGAGACACCGCTTACTTATTACAGACGTTGTGAGTCCGCTGTTCTTTTTGATGGTTTTACTAAGTTTATACAAGGGACTTTGTACATCCGTCCTCAACTTGTAGATATACCCTTTGCCGTATTGCTAAGCCCGTCATCGTCGGGATGAATAATAAATAAGGGGTCCGGGGGCTGTTGGGCCAGACCCGCCCCCCACCCAGCGCCGAGACCCGCGCACTACATAATGTGCGAGTGTTTACACTTTCCCACCCGAGGTCTTTTCCTTCCCTATCTAGGGAAATATGCACGTACGAACATTCGTAATTATTAGAAAGGAAATACAAAAAATAAAGACACGAGTTATTTCATATTTTATGTTCTGACTGATCAAAGCGGTACCGAATTACGATTGGTGTGTGGTTTTTGGTGACTGGACAAGACATCTGCCTGGGCCCGTGTTTCCCAAGGGAATGCTGGATTTTTTACGAGAGAGGAGAGAGGAGGAAGGGGAGAGAGAGAAGAGAAGAAGAAAAGAAGGAGAGAGAATGGGGGAAAAAGAGAGAGAGGAAGAGAGAAGTAAACGCACCCCGATCGTAGAATAGTCAACCCCAAAAACCCCACACTCACAACCGGAATAATAGTGCATTTTTCCCTCGGTCTCTCCAAAATTCCAAGTTTTTGTTTACCCTTTTTTTTTTAGTCACAAGCCGCGCCACCCCAAACCCCAAATGTCCGTTGGGGGGGTGGATAATCTGGCGTTGCAAATCGCTGAACACACCAACCCCAAACCAACACACACACACACACACGTTTAAAATTAACACTAGGCCAAATTTTTTACTATAGGCCCAAAAAATTTCAAAATATATTTCGTTGATGCAAAAAAACCAATGAAAAAATAATTAAGAAAAAAAATCTTTATTTTTGGTGGAGTGGTAAAGGGGTCGAGGGAGTGTTAGGGGTGGTTGAGAGGAGTGTTAGGGAGAGTTAGTCATTAAGGGGGAAGTTTGAGAGGAGTGTTAGGGAGTTAGTCATTTAAATGGTGAGTGTGTTGGAGGAGTGTTGGGAGAGTTAGGGTTAAGTGGGGGAGTGTTTAGAGGGGGTGTTAGGGGGGGTTTGTTTAAATGGGGAAGTGTTTTAGAGGAGTGTTTTGGGAGAGTTAGTATAAGTGGTGGTGGGTTGAGAGGGTGTTAGGGAAGTTGTCATTAAGGGGTGAGTGTGTTAGAGGGGGTGTTTTTGGGGGAGTTAGGCATTAAATGGTGAGGTGTTTAGAGGAGTGTTAGGGAAGTTAGCTTAAGTGGTGAGGGGGTTGAGGGGTGTTAAGGAGAGTTTAGTCATTAAATGGTGAGTGGTTGAGAGGAGGTTAGGGAAGTTTGTCATTTAAATGGGAGTGTGTTGAGAGAATTAGGAGGTTTTTGTATTAAGTTGGGATTGGTTTAAAGGATAAGGAGTTATTTATTAAGTTGTGAGTGTGTTGAGAGGAGTGTTAGGGAGAGTTAGTCATTAAGTGGGGAGTGGGTTTTGGAGTGTTAAATTTGATATATAATCCTATTCTTATCGATTCTACCTTTTGTAGCTGTCAGTTTATTATAAAAAAATGAGTACAAAGATTATATGACTTTTAGGTATTACCCAGAATGAACCTTAATTCACGGGTGGAAGAAAAAAATTTTTTCTGTATTCTGATGTGCTTTAAATTTAAATTTCTTAGCCGTTTTTTTGGCAATTTTTTTTTTTATTTTTTAATTTTTTTTTAAAGATAGGTAAAAGGTTGGTTTTGGTATATATAGGTTTTAATTAGGGAAGGTTCATTAGGGTTTTAATTTTTTGGGGGTAATTTTGTTGAAACACCACACCCAACACAAATTGTGACAAAACGGTTTTTAAATTTATTCAAAACAAATCAAAACTCACCCAAACAAAAAAATTTTCGTCCATCAAGGAAGTTCGGTGTTCCTGGAAATTTACCAACTTTTTTAAAACGTTGAACAATTATGAAAGAAAGTTTGCGTTGGATATGCGTTAATTGGGGTATAATAATAGGTGTAATAAGAATATTGTTAGAATAAATGGAAGATTACTGTGACTGAGTGACTGAAGGGAAAATAACAAGTGCCTTTATTATGAACTGAATTATTCCACTGGGGAAAAAAAAAATAGTTTTTTAAAATCGTCCCAAAGGGTTTTCCGCGAATTAGACTAATTTTGATGCTCTGAGTCCGAAAATGACCTTGGTTTTGCTCAATCAGGTCAGGTTTTTTTGCTACAGAAATTTAAAAAAAATCGATTTTTTCGTAAAAAAAAAAATTCTGCGGATCATCAGCTGAGAAACCCCTGATGATTTTTTCCGTTTTCCTCAAGAAATAAAAGTCAGCGTATCCAAATTCATTCAGTTTTTATTTAGTCCATCAAATTTGATAAGCATAATTATCATAATATTAGTATAAGAATGAGCGTTACGTGACACAAAAGTTCAGAGTTCACGGCATAAATCGGCGTTTCTTCGATTCCCGTGTGTGGAGCAGCTGCTGGGTTGTCTCTCTTCAGCGACCAGCAGTAGTCCGCCATCATGACTGGCGTCCCACCTCCCCTGGTACCTCTCCTCCATTTGGCGCATGTCCTGATGGAACCTTTCTCCCTGCTCGTCGCTCATCCCCCCAAGGTTTTCAGGAAACTTCTCCATGTGTGAGAACAGGAAGTGCATCTTAATACTCATCAAACACCCGAGTTTTTGGAAGGCCTCTATCATGCTGCTGACGAGTCTGGCGTGGTTTGCTGCCTTCGTGTTCCCCAGGAAGTTGTTCACCACCTGCACAAACGATTTCCACGCGGCGCACTCTAGCGTGTTCATGGAGTTTTGGAACTCTGTGTCCTTTATGAGCTGCCGTATCTGTGGGCCATCGAAAATGCCGGCCTTCAGCTTCTCAATGGTCAGTCCAGGAAAGGCTCGGCACAGGTAGTTGAAGAAACCTCCCAAATCCTTGTCCAGAGCGCGCGTGAACTGTTTCATTAACCCAAGCTTCAAGTGTAGCGGTGGGATCAATATCTTCTCCCGGTCAACAAGAGGTTCGTTTATGATGTTTCTCGCCCCAGGTACTAACTGCTCTCGCGCCGGCCACTCTTTCTTTACATAGTGCTGGGCTCTGTCTCGACTGTCCCACATGCTAAAAAGCATGGGTACTTCGTGAACCCGGACTGCTGACCAAGTAGAAAGTTCACCATCTTCAAGTCGAACGCAGATGATCCATTGGTGCTGCTCATATTGGATTTTGTCGAGCAACGTACTTCACTGCTTCATATTTCTCTTTGAGAGTTGTGGAGTGCGCAAGAGGGATTGAGGCGAACTGGTTCCCGTTGTGGAGGAGCACACACTTCAAAGAGCGCTTACAGCTGTCAATGAAGAGTCGCCAATCTCTCGGATCGTATTGAGGAGCGCCGAGTTTAACAAGAAGACCGGCGACATCTCGGCAGTACACGAGGTCCCTTCCTCCTGGCAGAAGTAGCCCATGTAGGCCTCATGCCTTCTAACGAAAGAAAGTGATACGCGCGTCCTTGCCAAGTAGATTTTTCTCTTTGAGTCTGGAGGCCAACAGCTCGGAGGAAGTCTTCGACAAGCTGAGATCCCGAACCAGATCATTAAGCTCACATTGTGAAAAGGGCTGCGGACTATCTTGTGCTTCATACTCTTCTTCTGTATATCCTCGCTCGTCTGTACTGGTGGCCTCGTCGTCGCTGTCGGGAAGCTCTGTGAACGCTGGTACAGGAATTTCTTCGCAGTGAGCCAGTGGACGGCGGGCAGATGGAAGGTCGGGGTACTGGAGGCTGTGGCCGATTCTTCCGGTTGATGCCCTTAGTATTGATGGCGCAGAAGTAACAATCCGATGCATGGTCAAACGGCTCCCTCCAAACCATCGGAATCCCAAACTTCAGTGAAGTTTTCGCGCCCTTCGTCCACCGCCGGAGGTATTCCACGCACGTCTTGCACACCGTGTGCGGTGCCCAGGACTTATCTTGGTCACCCAGCTTGACTTTAAAATAAGCCCCGTAGGCGCGCTTCACAAATCCTGTGATGTTCTTCCTGTCCCCTGACAGCGTGTATTGTCCGCAGATGTAGCAGAAAACGTCAGGATTATTCCTGCATGACCGTCGCGCCGAAGCCATCACAATAAACTGAAAGAAAAAAGAAAGATGCAGCTGAGTGTCAGACAATGAAATTTAGAATTTTAGAATTTAGAAATTTAGAATGGAGTAATGGTGAGACAGGTATTGATTTGATTGGCTAATTGTGGAATTCCCTTTATTCGTGTCTGTGCATTGTAATTCGATATATTCTTCAAGAAAAATATGATTGAACTCAAAACCCCTGATATTAGCATATGTATAGCTCGTCAGGTAGGCCTATGGCTGTATCTCAAAAAGTTGACCTGATAGAGCAAAATCAATGTGATATTCGGACTCAGAACACCTAAATTAGTCTAAATCAACTGAGAAACCCCTGACGATTTTTTGGCTGTTACCCAGTGTTATAATCAGTGTCTTAGAAACCAGGGAAGCGACGGAATTATGCGAAAACAAGGGTGATTTTTTCCTTTTTTCTTATCTCTCCCCCACTTTATAATTACGTTTTAGAGGTATCTGAAGGGATCTGTGAAGGTCTGGAGGAAAAAAGCCCACTAATAAAGGCCTACTCTTCCTCTGTTTATTGTGGAATAGGCTACTCTTATTTACTCCAACTGTGGCACTGCTGTCCTGCTTGACCTAGGCTCTCACGTGTGTCTGTAGCTCCTGTTCTGCTTCTCCCTTCTACAGGACGGGGTCAGCCCTGGCCCTGCTGTATGGCACTCAGAACACCATGGAGCAACACCACTTCAACCATGCCGTGATGATCCTCAAATCTGAGGTGAGGGGAAGGGAAGCAAGAATTAGTGTATGATAATATTATGTTAGTGTAATGTTAGTGTATTATGTTATTATCTGTTTGTTATTATGTATGGTAGGGGAGAGCGGGCAGGTTGGAATCGATGGGTT
>JACEEZ010021656.1:0-10000 GCA_016584305.1 Chionoecetes opilio
AACCCCACCCCCACAAACACCCACCCACAACAAACCAACCCCCACACGAAAACCCACCCACCCACACAAACCCACCCCCCCACACCCACCACCCCCCCCCCCCACACACCCAACCCAACCCCCACACCAACCCACCCCCACACACACAAACCCACCCCACACACACAAACTCACCCTCACACAAACAAACCACACACACAAACCCACCCCCACACACACAAACCCACTCCCCCACACACAACCCACCCACCACACAAAAAACCCACCCACCCACACACAAACCACCCACCCACACACAAAACCCACCACCCACACACACAAAACCCACCCACCCCCACACACAAACCCATCCAAACCCACCCAACACGCCAAAACCCCCCACTTACGGACAAACCCACCCACACACAAATCCACCCCCTCACACACAAATCGCCCCCACACACACAAACCCACCCCCACACACCCAAACCCACCCCCACACACAAACCCACCCACACCAAACACAAACCCACCCACCCACACACAAAACCCACCCACCCACACACAACCCACACACACACACCAACCCCACACAACACACAACCCCACACACACACACAACCCCACACACACACACAACCCCACACACACACACAAACCCCACACACACAACCCCACACACACAACCCCACACACACACAACCCCACACACACACAACCCCACACACACAACCCCACACACACAACCCCACCACACACACCCACACACAACCCACACACACACACACACCCCACACACACAACCCCACACACACACAACCCCACAACACACCACAAAACACACCACACACACACAACCCCACACACACACAACCCCACACACACACAACCCCACACAACCAACCCCACACACACACAACCCCACACACACAAACCCACACACACACAACCCCACAACACAAACCCTCACACACACACAACCCCACACCCACACACAACCACCCACACACACAACCCCACACCACACAACCCCAACACACACAACCCCACACACCCCCAACCCCACACACCAAACCCACACACCACAAACCACACACCACAAACCCACACACACACAAACCCACACAACCCCAAACCCCCCACACCACCACACACACAAACCCACACACACACAAACCCACACACACACAAACCCACACACACACAAAACCCCCCCACAACCCACACACCACCAACCCCCCCACACACAAACCCCCCCCACACCAACCCACCCACAACCCCACACACACAAACCCACACCCACACAAACCCACCCCACACCAAACCCCCACACCACAAACCCCCCACCACAACCCACACACAACAACCCACACACCACAAACCCCACACACACAAACCCACCACACACAACCCCACACACCAACCCACACACACCCCCACCCCCAACCCACCACACCAAACCCACAACACACAAAAAACCCCCACACACACAAACCCCACAACACACAAACCCACACCCCCCCCACCCCCCAAAACCCACACCACCAAACCCCCACACCAAAACCCCACCACCAAAACCCCCACCCCCCCCCACCCCCCCCCCCCCCCCCCCAAAAACCAACACACACAAACCCACCCACACAAACCCCCACAACACAAACCACACAACACAAACCCACACACCCCCCACCCACACAAAACCCCCCCAAACCCCCCCACACAAAACCCCCCCCCCCACACCCCCCCCCCCCCCCCCCCCCCCCCCCCCCCACAAAACCCCCCCACAAAACCCCCACCACCCCACACCACACAAACCCACCCACCCCCCCACCGCCACCCACAAATTTTTTGTGTTTAGAGCGCCATCGATTGAGGTGGACGAAAAACTACCTCCAGTGGTTCCGATATGCTAGCCTTTTTATTTTCCTATTATTTCAGGGAAAATATTAGAGATATTAAGTGAAATTGGTGTCATATATGTATGCACACAGTACAACGTAGTGGTAGTGGTCGTGGTCAGGGAAGCGGTAGTAGCGGTAAATATTTCGGTGGAGGGAAGCTGGAGCATACACGTCTTGCCACCACCACGTAGCTCAAACTGGACGACTGACGTCCCATTGAATTCAAAGATGTTAAAATTTAAACAACCAGCGAGATGATGATTTGCACAGGAGGTACTGAATACTGATTTTTGCAACGGGCACCACTGAAGTGTTTAATTACTGAATTCATTTAATTTCTGGCCCACAATATAGTTCCTTGGTGTCTATTTTGAACATATCTGAAAAAAATCCACTGATTTTTGTGTTCCTATTTTGTTTTTACGTATATTAAGAAATTCCAAATGAACTGTTTTGGTCTCCTTTACATGGTGTTGTAACATCAACGACTTTCCATCCGTAATATGTTATTTCCAGGCTGTAGTAAAACATTTCCCTTAATCTACATATCGGCATTGTATAACAATTCACACATTCGTGTCTTTAGATAGTCCATGTTTCAATTGAACGCTAACAGCCCTCTCTAGTGGACGCAAGAACTAAGAGTACCATTATCCTTTTCTACAACCTTTATTTTGAAGCTTTCCAGTCTTTCTTTAGTATACCGTCTTTGGCCATGCCGTTCAACCCTTCACGAGCGACAGCAACTTCTCTCTCGGGAACCTTCTTAAGGGGTGACTACCATATATCTACAGAACACCAAGTGTAGGTCGCATGGCTTCTTGTAGCTTCCATTATGTTTCTTTAATTTTTGTGCTCCTGTTAATTCTGCCTCTCCTACCCATCAAATCACCGACATAGCTGCTATAAGGTGGGGACGCCAGAGACACAAACCACTCGTTTTCCTCATTTCCTCAACCTGAAAAATGTAAAAAGATGAATTAAGGTAAAATGCAGGAGATTCAGTTATAAATACACATAATTTACCACAAGTATATTATATATTATTATCAATTATATCAATTTAAGATGGATACAGGCGATGTAAGTTAAAATTAAATGAAATCCTATAATTACAAGCTATGAACATTAACAACAAGATTAATTAGGATGATAAAAACAGGAGAGAGTTATAAATTCCACATCATTACGAACAATTAGATAAAAGATTAATAATTTTATTTTCCTTTCCCTTTCTTACAATAGTATAACGATACTATTGTAACACGACACACACACCCACACAAACCCCCCCACCCCCACAAACAAACCCCCCCCAAACCCCCCCCCACCACCCAACCCCCTCCGCCACACGAAAACCCCACCCACAAACACACAAACCCCCTACACACACAACCCCCACAAACACCACACAAACCCCCACACACACACAATACCCACCCACACACACACGACAAACCCACCCACACACTACACCAAACCCCCACACACACACAACACAAAAACCCACCCACACAGCCCACAAACCCACCCCCACACACACAAACCCACCCACAACACACAAACCTACCACACACAAACCCATCCCCACACACACAAACCACCCACACAACCCCACCAAACCCACCCACCCACACAAACCCACCCACGCCACAGACACAAACCCACCCCCCACACACACAAACCACCCACCCACACGAAAACCCACCCACACACACAAACCCACCCACAACACACAAACCCACCACCCACACAAACCACACCACCCACACGAAACCCCACCCACACACACAAACCCACCCACAACACACCAAACCCACCCACACACACACAAACCCACCCACACACGACACAAACCCACCCACACACACCACAAACCCACCCCACCACACAACCCACCCACACACACACAAACCCACCCACACACACAACAAACCCAACCCCCACACACAAACCCAACCCCACACACACAAACCCACCCCCCACACACCACAAACCCACCCCACACACAACAAGCCCACCCCCACACACACAAACCCACCCCCACACACACAACCCACCACACACACACAAATACACCCCACACACACAAACCCCCCCACACCAAACCCACCCCCACAACACACAAACCCACTCCCCCACTACACAAACCCACCCCCACACGACACAAACCCACCCCCACACACACAAACCGACCCCCACACACACAACCCACCCACACACACAACAAACCCACCCACCACACACACAAACCTCCACCCACCCAACACAGAACAAAGTTCCCACCCCCCACACCACAACCCACCCACACACAAACCCACCCACACACAACCCCCCCACACACAAACGCCACCCACACACAAACCCACCCACCGAACAAACCCCCCACCCACCACACAAACCCACCCACACACAACCCACCCACACACAAACCCAACCCACACACACACAAACCCACCCACACACACAACCCACCCCCAACACACACCAACCCAACCCCCACACCCAACCCACCCCCACACACAGAAACCGCACCCCCACACACACACAACCCACCCCCCACACCAAACCCACCCCCACACAAACGCACCCCCACACACACGCAACCCACCCCCACACAACCCCCCCCCACACACAAACCCACCCACACAAACCCACAAACCCCCCCCCCACAAAACCCCCCACCCAACACAAACCCCCCCCCCCACACAAACCCCCCCCCCACAAAAACCCCCCCACACACACAAACCCACCCACACCCACAAACCCCCCCACCCACAAAAAAACCCACCCCCCCCACACAACCCACCCCCACACCACAAAACCCACCCAACCAAAACAACCCACCCACACACAAAACCACCCCCCCACAAACCCACCCCCCACAACAAACCCACCCACCACACACACAAACCCACCCACACCACACAAAACCCCCCCCACACACACCAAAAACCCCCCCACACACAACAAACCCACCCACACACACACAAACCCCCCCCCCACACAAAAACCACCCCACCCACAAACCCCCCCCACCCCACAAACCCCCCCCCCCCACCAACCCACCCCCACACACACAAACCCCCCCCCCACCCAAACCCCCCCACACCCAAACCCCCCCCCACCACCAAAACCCCCCCCACAACAAAACCCAAACCCCCCCCCCACAAAACCCCCCCACACACAACCCACCCCCCCCCACACAAACCCCCCCCCACACACACAAACCCACCCCCACCACAAACCCCCCCAAAAAAAAAACAAACCACCCCCACCACACAAACCCACCCACCCCACAAAACCCCACCCACCCCCACACAAACCCCCCCCCAACCACAAACCCAACCCCACACCAAAACCCCCCCCCACAAAAAACCCCCCCCAAACACAAACCCCCCCACACACAAACCCCCCCACCCCCCCACCCACCCACACACACCCAAAAACCCCCCCACACACAAAACCCCCCAACACCAAACCCACCCACACACACAAACCCCCCCCACACACAAAACCCACCCCCACCAACAACCCACCCCCCCACACAAAACCCACCCCCCCACACACAAACCACCCCCACAACAAACCCACCCCAAAAACCCCAAACCCCCCCCACCAACAAACCCCCCCCCCAACACAAACCCACCCCCACACCACAAACCCCCCCCCACACACAAACCCCCCACACCAAACCCAAACCCCCCCCAAAAAACCCACCCCCCTACACCAAAACCCCCCCCCACACACACAAAACCCACCCCACCACACAAAAACCCCCACACACCAAACCCCCCCACACACAAAACCCCCCACACCACACACAACCCCCCACACACAAATAACCTCACAAACACACACACACCCACCACACAAAACCCACACCACACAAACCCCACCACAAACCCACACACACACAAAACCCACACACCCCCAAACCCACACACAAAACCCCCCACAAAAACCCACAACCAAACCCACAAACAAACCCACACACACACAAAACCCCACCCAACCCACACCACACAAACCCCCAACACAAACAACCCCCCCACACACACAAAACCCCCACCAAACCCCCCCACACACAAACCCCAAACACACAAACCCCACACACACAAAACCCCACACACAAAACCCCCACACCAAACCCCCACACACAAACCCCCCACACACAAAACCCCACCACACAAACCCAAAAACAAACCCACATAAAACAAACCCCCCACACACAAACCCCCCCACACAAACCCACCCACCCACACACAAACCACACACACAAACCCACACCCCCACAAACCCACACCACAAAACCCCCCCAAAACCCACACACACAAACCCACACACACCCAACCCCCCCACAACACCCACCACACACCCCACCCAACCCCCACAAAACCCCCCCAACCCCCCAACCAAAAACCCCCCCAACCCAACCCCCAATGAAAAAAACCCGTCCACAAGTCACAAACAAACAAACCACCACTTCGACTCCCCTCTAGAAAAGGAACCCCGCCTTCACCCCCAGTGTTAATACATCAACTTTAAAAACTTATAATACATAAATTTAAAACATCTGGATTTTCTAATTGCTCTTTTTTCTAATCTATTTCTCATTTTCTTTCTTCGTTTTACAATTATTTCACATTTTTTTTTTTGTTTTTTTTTTTTCCCTTTTTTTTTTTTTTTTTCCCCTTTCCTTTAAATTANTTCTCTGTTATTCGTGCTGACTGGCGCGCTTTGTATAGTCAATAACCTTGTAGTTGGTACTTGCAAAGTGACTAGATAGGATGAAAATCTTATCTTATCTCTCTCTCTGTCTGTCTGTCTGTCTGTCTGTCTGTCTGTCTGTCTGTCTGTCTGTCTGTCTGTCTGTCTGTCTGTCTGTCTCTCTAATGCTTTTCAAACCTCAAATTTTGTAAAGCTTCGGTAATTTTGATTTTCAGCATGAATTGGGACGAAAAATATTCTGTTATTCGAAGCATCTTAATGGCTGCCACAGGAATGGAAAATATATGAAGAAAAAAAAATAGTTCCCTCACTTCAACTTAAAGACGAAAAAAAAATATCGTGAAAGTATTTGGAATATTTTTATTTTAGCTTAAAACTCCATTTGTGTGGGTGATTAATAATGCGTGATTTTTTTTCTCGCTGTTTCTCTGGGAAATAGAATGTTGTTTGGAATATTAAAGATTTTTTCGAGAGGAATTAATTCATGCCGGATATTTTTTTTCTTGTTTCATCTGCAATGTACTTTTCATCCCGAGTCTGTAAGTGTCCGTGTTTGATTTTCAAGTTTTAATGCGTGTTTACATACGCAGTGTTCGGTTTTCATGATATTTTTTCTCAATTAGTAGATGTTTATTTTGTAAGCCGGGGAAAGTTTTTGGCAACACTTTTCCGTAACCTTTTACGCCGTGGTTCATATTTTCACAGCTGAGTTTACCGGTGCATTGATTTTCATATTTCAATGCGTGTTTACAGACGAAATATTCTGTTTTTTTGTTTTATCATATACTTTTTAAATCAGCAGATGTTTATATTTTAACCCGAGGAAGGTTTGGGTAGTATTTTACTGTTTTTACGGCGTGGTTGATGTTTTCACACCTGAGTTTGGTGGCGCACTGGAATGCTTTATGGGTCAGGCCTGGATTACTGCACTCCGCCACTGCCTCACCGGCGGCGGCACGTGGGGGCTGGAAGCTTAGGCGCCCCACTTCATATCGCGGTCATGACAGGCACGCCGGCCGCCCGCATATTCCCGTTTTCTGGAAGAGTATGCGGGGTTTACTCTTGAATACGTTGGTTAGGTTATGTTAGGTTACGGTCAGGGTTGGTTATGTTTTCCTGGGATTACCATGGTAACTTTGCGTGGGAATCACAATGAGGGTATTTTCGAGATTATCCCATGGTTAGTTTCGGAGTTACAGCCAAGCTTCTTCACTCGGAAACCACATACTCACATAGAGAACAGGAATATGCCTGCCGCCCACCTTCACACAGTGGCCTGGGTGTGACCTGAGGGCCTGGCTTCGTGTCAATATAGGCACAGGTTGCAGCACTGCCGTCAATATCAGCACGGCAGCACTCAGAAACGCATCATAGTGCCTTGTGTGTGTAAAGATTGACATTCGGACAGAAAACGGGATCCTCACCTAAGAGCACAGGTGTCACTATAAAAATCCAGCCTGCGCCACTAACGAGCAAGAGCGACCGACATCACGACTCTCCAGAATGTGTAGGGCCAACCTTCTGAGCCCTCAAAAGAAAAAATAGCCTACAGGCGCTATAGGCTCCAACGTAAAAAATAATAATTATAATTCAGGTTACAAGTTAGCACACTTTGCCCTTCTGTAGGCAGTTATCGGGCCGCTGCAAGGGAGAATCAACACAAGCCTTACGTAATGACTGTTGAATTGATGCAGAGAACACTAAAGATTTTCCAATATCACAAATATCTAGTCTATTCTCAAGGGGACAAGGAGAGGTGAATGACCTTAACAGGAGGCAATGAACACAAGGTTATTTCTCTTTGAAGCTTTTCTGGACTGATTGAAGTGATGTCAGGAGTGGCGGGCGACGACACCAATTTCAGAAAAGCGTCAATTGTCACCTGGCTAACAGAACAAGGCAGGACAGGACATTGCAAATCACACAGGCTGAACAGATTAAATAAGTGTGGGGCCATTTACACCTCCCTAGCCTGAACAGGGCAGAACATTGCACATAACAAAGGCTGAACAAAGCAAATGAGTATTGGTGAAGCGAACCAAACCACTAGAATACCACCTAGATTTATCTAACACTAGAAATGAAAATAGAAAAATATATTCCTTTCACCGTGGCGATAAACCAGTGAACTCATTCCTTAACCAAAATCTTAACCCCAAAATCAGAAGGAATGACAAAAAAACAAAAAAATCACCACGAACAAACAAAAACAAATATAACAAAAGAAGTGGGTCCTTGATGTAGCCTTGAAAAAAAAAAAATATTGTTCCTTCGATTCATATAAAAACGGAGAAAACATTTGAGTTAAGAAGGATATCCAAGTTTTCTGTTTGCAAAATGACATTAAGTTTACACATTTAGTCTTGCCTGGCTAAAGTATGTCACTAGGAAAGACAGAAGGGAGAATTTGTGCAATCTTTACAGGGCAGCGGATGCAAGGAGGTCAGTGTACGTAGGAGTATTTATTCAACATGTTTGGCTAATCCATTGTCCAACCTCAGTATTTTCCAGTTATTAATCTTAAGAGTTGGAGTGATAACCTTATATTTTTTAAGATTACAGTGATGCAAGGGTTCTCTCCCCTCCTCTCCCCTGCTTGTTCTTAATCTCTCTCTGCTGTCACTCCTGCTGTCACTCCTGCTACCTCCCTGTTTTCCCCTCTATCTACCTACTCCCTACCTGCCTCACTCCCTATTTGTCGTCTCCCACTACCTTATTTTTACTATTTTTACTCTATCTGCCTCTCTTCCTGCCTGCTTTAGTTTTCTTACCTACTCTGTCCCCCACCCCCATATCTCTCTCTCTCTCTCTCTCTCTCTCTCTCTCTCTCTCTCTCTCTCTCTCTCTCTCTCTCTCTCTCTCTCTGCCCCTCCCCCCGATATTTACCACCTGCAGTACCCCCTTCCTCCTCACCACAATACCTAAGCATCGACACCGCCAAGAACAACACTGGACGCTCCCCTTGAGGAACGCAATATGGACGCCTACCTTGAAAGCTCACTGACTCAGATGGTGATTTAGGACGCGGTGTTAACTGAGCCGTAATTCACCTGTAACACCGGTTAGCAGGGAATGGAGGTGGCGGGGAGGGTACTCTGCGGCAAATTGAATACCTCACTGGGCCCTAAATTCCAGTCATTCATAACGCAGCCCTCGTGTATGCTCGTGCCCCATAAATTCCGTCGCCGCTGTGTTGCTGTTCCTACTCTTGTTACCTTTGTCGTTGTTGTCGTTGTTGTTGTTGTTGTCGTTGTCGTTGCTGTCGTTATTGTTGTTGTTGTTGATGTAGCAAATGGAAGAAACAAATGGGTGAACATGGCACTCAAAAAACTAAATGATGTGTGAATGGATAGAAATATGGTATGTGTGTATGTGTGTGTGCTTGTATG
>JACEEZ010021656.1:15000-22500 GCA_016584305.1 Chionoecetes opilio
CACACGAAGTCATATATTTTTTCTTTACTCTGCTTCCTTGACACAGGTTGTATAATTGATGGCACTTCGTTCCCGTCACTCCTCTGGCTCTCTCTTTGTCTCCTATAATCCTTTAACAAACCGAACACGTTTTGTGATTCGAAAACTGGAGGTTGTTTTTCATGCGACCGCTTCACACAAACACGAAATATTGCCGGAGAAGCATAAATAAGGGATTTAATAGTGCGTGTGTGTGTGTGTGTGTGTGTGTGTGTGTGTGTGTGTGTGTGTGAGTGTGAGTGTGAGTGAGAGAGAGAGAGAGACAGACCAGCTAAAGGTCACGCTGTTTGTCCTGAAACAGGAGCACAACAGGAATAGCAACCTTAAGTGGTCTCAGTGTATACATGGAAGCGCTCTCTCTCTCTCTCTCTCTCTCTCTCTCTCTCTCTCTCTCTCTCTCTCTCTCTCTCTCTCTCTCTCTCTCGCTCTCGCTCTCGCTCTCTCTCTGTCTAGCTTTCTCATTTTTTCTCTTTTTATCTCACTGTGTACATTTTCTATGCATTTCTATGCATATTTTTATATATACATATTTCAAAATATTATATTTTTCATATACATATTTCAAAATGTTATATTTTTTATATATGCATATTTCAAAATATTATATTTTTTATATATGCTTTTTTCAAAATATTTATATTATTTTTATATAAAATTTATATTTATAAATAAATTTATATTATATATATATATATATATATATATATATATATATAAAATATATATATATATATATATATATATATATATATATATATATATATATATATATATATATATATATATATATATATATATATATATTTCTTTCTATATTAATAAAAGCGAAAGTGTGTCTGTGTGTGTGTGTGTGTGTGTGGTATAGGTTTCCGCCCCCGTGGCGCAAACACCTCATATGGCACATTTTTGGAATCAGGTTGACCAGGGGAAGGTCATAAGCCCACTTATGAGATGATCCGATCATTTTTTTTTTTTTTTTTTTAGCAGCCTATTAGCGAGAATTGTGAAAACAAAAGTAGGTTGCGAGAATTGAGGAAGCCTTGATGTAGGGTGATGGGTAATGGGTGAGTGAATGGGTGGGGTGATGGGTAATGGGTGTGGGGTGATGGGTGAGTGAATGGGTGGGGGGTGATGGTTGGGGGTGATGGGTGATGGGTGAGGGAATAGGTGGGGTGTGATGGGTAATCTATAATAATATAAGCAAAAGTGTGTCTCTCTGTCTGTCTGTCTGTCTGTGTGTGTGTGTGTGTGTGTGTGTGTGTGTGTGTCTGGTATAGGTTCCGCCCCCCGTGGCGCAATCAACTCATATGGCACATTTTTGGAACCGGGTTGACCAGGGGAAGGTTTTAAGCCCAATTATGAGATGATCCGATCACTTTTTTTTTTTTTTTTTTTTAGCAGCCTATTAGCGATAATTATGAGAAAAAAAAGTGGGTTTGCGAGAATTGAGGAAACCTTGATGTAGGGTGATGGGTAATGGGTGAGTGAATGGGTGGGGTGATGGGTAATGGGTGTGGGGTGATGGGTGAGTGAATGGGTGGAGGGTGATGGGTTGGGGGTGATGGGTGATGGGTGAGGGAATAGGTTGGGGGTGATGGGTAATGGTAAATATAAGCGAAAGTGTGTCTGTCTGTGTGTGTGTGTGTGTGTGTGTCTGGTATAGGTTCCGCCCCCCGTGGCGCAATCACCTCATATGGCACATTTTTGGAACCGGGTTGACCAGGGGAAGGTTTTAAGCCCAATTATGAGATGATCCGATCACTTTTTTTTTTTTTTTTTAGCAGCCTATTAGCGATAATTGTGAAAAAAAAGTGGGTTGCGAGAATTGAGGAAACCTTGATGTAGGGTGATGGGTAATGGGTGAGTGAATGGGTGGGGTGATGGGTAATGGGTGTGGGGTGATGGGTGAGTGAATGGGTGGGGGGTGATGGGTTGGGGATGATGGTGATGGGTGAGGGAATAGGTGGGGGGTGATGAGTAATGGGTGAGTGAATGGGTGGGGGGTGATGGGTAATGGGTAAGTGAATGGGTGGGGGTGATGGGTAATGGGTGAGTGAATGGGTGGGGGGAATATATACATTTCTACATCCGTGATTTCAGGAAAGTTAGAAGGGGCTATCTGGAGACAGGTGGTGGGCCAAAGGCCCACCACTAATAGCCCTCCGCAGGAGCTAGCCAAAAAGTCCGCCCGGAGGGCGGCTTTGCGGCTAGTATATATATATAATTTGGTAGTACATCTTGATATTTCAGGGTGACAAAGACACTCGTCATACTTGGGGTTGTTTATGCGCAACGTTTCGCCAAAGGCACTTGGCATCATCAGGCTAACTATTTTTAGCCTGATGATGCCAAGTGCCTTTGGCGAACCGTTGCGCATAAACAACCCCAAGTATGACGAGTGTCTTTGTCACCCAGAAATATCAAGATATATATATTATATATATATATATATATATATATATATATATATATATATATATAATATATATATATATATATATATATATATATAATATATATATATATATAATATATATATATATATATATATATATATTATATATATATAATATATATATATATATATATCATAATTAAATATTATATTTTATATATATGCATAATTCAAAATATTATATTTTATATATATGCATAATTCAAAATATTATATTTTATATATATGCATATTTCAAAATATTATATTTTATATATATGCATATTTCAAAATATTATATTTTATATATATGCATAATTCAAAATATTATATTTTATATATATGCATAATTCAAAATATTATATTTTTTATATATGCATATTTCAAAATATTATATTTTTTATATATGCATTTTTCAAAATATGATATTTTATATATATGCATAATTCAAAATACTATATTTTTTATATATGCATTTTTCAAAATATTAAATTTTTTATATATGCATATTTCAAAATATTATATTTTTTATATATGCATATTTCAAAATATTATATTTTTCATATATGCATATTTCAAAATATCATATTTTTCATATATGCATATTTCAAAATATCATATTTTTTATATATGCATTTTTCAAAATATTTTATTTTTTATATATGCATATATCAATATATTGTAATTCTTATATATGCATATTTCAAAATATTTTATTTTATGTTTATATTTTAAGTAGGTAGATAATATGAAATGTAGACAAACATATATACATACATAGACAAGTAGATATGTAGGCTAGATAAGTGTACTACCATTAAGTCAATGAGTCAGGTGATGGTACACACAGAGCTGGGCAGTATTTAAATACATTTGTATTTAAATACGTATTTAAATACATTTGTATATTTAGAAATTTATTTATAAATACATTGGTTGTCATGTATTTAAATACATTATTTAAATACGTTTATGAGTATTTAAATACATTGTATTTAAATACTCACAATATAAAAATGTAAATACTTTTTTATCAGTTAATTTGGCCATAAACCCGCCCAACTATCTGGCAACCCTGATGTTACAGTGAACCAGTGTTTCCACTTGCAAGGAAATTTCCTTATTTTTAGGAAATTTAGGCCTGATAAGGAAACTTTTAAGGAAACCCAAAGCTAAGGAAATCCTAAGGAAATCCATTTTTTTCGGACATGTTAAAATTTGTGTGTTTAAAATGTATTTACAAATGTAGTTAAATACAATTGATGTATTTATTATTTAAATACATTCGTAAAATGTATTTTGTATTTAGTATTTAAATACATTTCTCCCATGTATTTAGTATTTAGTATTTAAATACATTCAATGTATTTAGTGCCCAGCTCTGGGTACACAATGCACAATACACACCCTTACCTATGGATGGGTAATTGGGTATTGACTCAAATATATGTATGCGTGTGTGTGAAATGAAATAATACTATGTTGGTAGATACACGACCAAAAGATACCCAACCACTGTACACTGAATCAAAGTAACATCCCCTCCTCTTGAACCCTATGCAGCAATAACAAGCTCAACAGAAAACGAACGGCCACACGGGAGCAACATTTATCAAGGGGGGACCCGTAGAGAGTACTTTCCCGGATCAGCCCAGCAGGAGGCGACCAGGAGCTACGGTCATCAAGGGTCTAAGCGACTCCAGGGACCCATAGAAGCAGTGTCCCAAAGTCCCAAAGTCCTCGCAAGTCTTCATTGATACCGGGGCGTGTGTTGGTGGGGCGGGGCAAAGGAAGACTTATTTCGATGTGTGTGGGAGTGGGGGTGGGTTGTGTGTGTGTATGTGTGTGTGTGTGTGTGTGTGTGTGTGTGTGTGTGTGTGTGTGTATTTTCAATCTTCCATTTGTATCCCTTATTCTAATTACAAGTTCCTTCTCTATATTCCCTCTATTCCAGTATTTCTGACTCTACCATTTACACATTTCTACCCTTGCAATATATGTATCTCTCTCTCTCTCTCTCTCTCTCTCTCTCTCTCTCTCTCTCTCTCTCTCTCTCTCTCTCTCTCTCTCTCTCTCTCTCTCTCTCTCTCTCTCTCGATACCCTTCCTTACACATGATTCACCTCCTTTCCTTCCTATATTCTTTCTTTGCCAACTAACTTTAGCTGAAAATCGAGTCTTTCATCAATCCTGACAAGTTTTCTGTGTCTGTCTATCTGTCTTTATTTCTAGTTGTGTCTTTCTGTCTGTGTCTTTCTGTATGTCTTTCTGTCTGTGTCTTTCTGTCTGTGTCTTTCTGTCTGTGTCTTTCTGTCTGTGTCTTTCTGTCTGTCTTTCTGTCTGTTTGTCTTTCTGTCTGTGTCTTTCTGTCTGTGTCTTTCTGTCTGTCTTTCTGTCTGTCTTTCTGTCTGTCTTTCTGTCTGTGTCTTTCTGTCTGTGTCTTTCTGTCTCTGTCTTTCTGTCTGTCTTTCTGTCTGTGTCTTTCTGTCTGTCTTTCTGTCTGTGTCTTTCTGTCTGTGTCTTTCTGTCTGTGTCTTTCTGTCTGTCTTTCTGTCTGTGTCTTTCTGTCTGTCTTTCTGTCTGTGTCTTTCTGTCTGTCTTTCTGTCTGTGTCTTTCTGTCTGTGTCTTTCTGTCTGTCTTTCTGTCTGTGTCTTTCTGTCTGTGTCTTTCTGTCTGTCTTTCTGTCTGTGTCTTTCTGTCTGTCTTTCTGTCTGTGTCTTTCTGTCTGTGTCTTTCTGTCTGTGTCTTTCTGTCTGTCTTTCTGTCTGTGTCTTTCTGTCTGTCTTTCTGTCTGTCTTTCTGTCTGTGTCTTTCTGTCTGTCTTTCTGTCTGTGTCTTTCTGTCTGTGTCTTTCTGTCTGTGTCTTTCTGTCTGTCTTTCTGTCTGTCTTTCTGTCTGTGTCTTTCTGTCTGTCTTTCTGTCTGTGTCTTTCTGTCTGTCTTTATGTCTGTCTTTCTGTCTGTGTCTTTCTGTCTGTCTTTCTGTCTGTGTCTTTCTGTCTGTGTCTTTCTGTCTGTGTCTTTCTGTCTGTCTTTCTGTCTGTCTTTCTGTCTGTGTCTTTCTGTCTGTCTTTCTGTCTGTGTCTTTCTGTCTGTGTCTTTCTGTCTGTGTCTTTCTGTCTGTCTTTCTGTCTGTGTCTTTCTGTCTGTCTTTCTGTCTGTGTCTTTCTGTCTGTCTTTCTGTCTGTGTCTTTCTGTCTGTGTCTTTCTGTCTGTGTCTTTCTGTCTGTCTTTGTATCTGTTTGTCTTTCTGTCTGTCTTTGTATCTGTTTGTCTTTTCACTTCTCCTTTCATTCTTCCTCTCCTACTTACCCCTCTACCACTACTATCTCCTCTTCCTCCTCCTCCTCCTCCTCCTCCTCCTCCTCCTCCTCCTCTTCCTCCTCCTGACATTGATCTGATTGATTACTGCGATATAGGTGAACATTTGGCAAACAGTGATCACAGGCTAATCAGATGCGGCATAACTTGCAATGTAGACATCACAGAAAATCGGTTACTAGTCCCAAATTATAATAAAGCAGATTTCACGAAGATCAGCAGGGTACTAAGCGAAGTTGAATGGATTGACCTACTAAATGGTAATAACGCCGAAAACATGTGTAATGTATTCACAAATAAACTCCAATCGGTGGTGGAAAAACATGTTCCCATGGTAAGAAAACGTTTGAATAACATAAACAGACCCAATTGGATGAATAATGAGATCCAACAAATCATTGGCAGAAAGCGCCGAGCGTATAAAGTTTACAAACGATCAAATGCAGACTGCGATTCTAAAGAATACAATGACGTCAAACGTCGCTGCAAGGGACTAATTAAGTCTAAAAAGCGCGAGTATGAAGAAAAAATTGCAAAGGAATCCAAATCAAACCCGAAAAGGTTCTTTCAATACGTTCGAAGTAAGAAAAACGTCAAAACAAGTATTGGGCCACTGAAAGATAATAATAATATCTTGGTAAATGATAATAAGAGTATGGCGTTCGTACTCAATGAATACTTTAATGCGGTATTTATTAAAGAAGACGAAACTCCATTTCCAGAACCAGTAAACATGTATGCGGGACTCGAAAGGGATAGACTGGTAATAGGAGAGATAACAGTAGACGAAATATCAAAGTATTTGCTGAAACTTGACCCAGCAAAATCCGTGGGGGTGGACGAAATCTCGCTGCGACTACTTCGCGAATGTCACAGTCAACTTTCGCTCCCATTAAAGATTATTTTCAATAAATCGCTAATGGACAAAAATGTTCCTAGTATGTGGAAATTAGCTAATGTTACACCGATATTCAAGAAAGGGAGTAAGAGCCTCGCAAGTAATTATCGCCCAATTAGTCTAACGTCCGTGATTGTTAAACTATTTGAGAAAATATTGCAGGATAAAATAGTGTCTCTTCTCGATGAAAATAACTCAATACTAAACTCCCAGCATGGATTTCGAAATAAGAGATCCTGCTTAACAAACGTACTGGATTTTTTTTGTCATTTTTTCAAACTGGGACGCTAAAACTCCCTCGGATGTAATATACCTTGATTTTCAGAAAGCCTTCGATACAGTTCCCCATAAGCGACTTTTGACCAAGCTAAGGGCACATGGCTTAGGAGAGCAATTATGTTCATGGATTGGCGATTGGCTTTCAAATCGTAAACAACGGGTAGTAATAAATGGCGAGGCATCTGATTGGTTAGATGTTACTAGTGGGGTGCCTCAGGGCTCGGTCCTGGGTCCTACTCTTTTTCTGATATATATCAACGATCTGGACTGCGGACTTGTATCTAAAATATCGAAATTTGCAGATGACACCAAATTAGGCGGTAAAGCATATACTAGAGAAAACTGCGAACTCATACAAAGTGATCTCGACAAACTATCAGATTAGAGTGATAAATGGCTATTAAAATTCAATTCCGATAAATGTAAAGTAATGCAGATAGGCAACGATAACCTCAAATATAACTATCAAATGCAAAATAAATCGTTAACTGAAGTACAGCAGCAAAAGGATTTAGGTGTCATCATCAGTA
>JACEEZ010021656.1:27500-30000 GCA_016584305.1 Chionoecetes opilio
AGTATTAAAAGAATTATTGTATTTGCATACTTAGGAGCTTACGATCATTACACAACCAAGAGTATGATCAACTACTGCAACTACTACTTCTACTACTATTTCTGCTACTACTACTACTACTACTACTACTACTACTACTACTACTACTACTACTACTACTACTACTACTACTACTACTACTACTACTACTACTACTATTTCTACTACTACTACTACTACTATTTCTACTACACAAGCAAGAGTATGATCAACTACTGCAACTACTACTTCTACTACTACTCTACTCTACTACTACTACTACTACTACTACTACTACTACTACTACTACTACTACTACTACCCCTACTACTACTACTACTATACTACTACTATACTACTACTATTTCTACTACACACTATCAACTACTACTACTACTTCTACTACTACTACTACTACTACTACTTCTACTACTACTGACTACTACTACTACTACTACTACTACTACTACTACTACTACTACTACTACTACTACTACTACTACTACACTACTACTACACTACTACTACTACTAAATACTACTCACTTTTCTACTACACAGCAAGAGTATGATCACTACTGACTACTACTTCTACTACTATTTCTGCTACTACTACTACTACTACTACTACTACTACTACTACTACTATTTCTACTACTACTACTACTATTTCTACTACACAAGCAAGAGTATGATCAACTACTGCAACTACTACTTCTACTACTATTTCTGCTACTACTACTACTACTACTACTACTACTACTACTACTACTACTACTATTTCTACTACAACTACTGCTACTACTACTCTACTACTACTTCTACTACACAACCAAGAGTATGATCAAAAGACGAGTGCAAAGGCCTCACTCGACCCTTTAAGAAAGTTAACTATTCAATCGCGATGAATTGGATACAAGAAATATTCCTTCATTTTTACAATAATAAGGCTTCATTTAAGGTTCTCTTTCTTTATTAGTGGCAGTTGAGCTTTAATCATAATGTTATTTAATGCTGAAAAATCATCGGTAATACATTTTTCTTTCGTTATGTTACATCTACACTCATCTTCTATGTAATTATTAGTGTATTCAGTATTTAGATTTATTTTGTGTATTGATTATTTATTTGTATTTAAGTATTTGAGTATTTGTAAGCGTATTTAAGTTATTTGATGTGAAAAAAATATGATATACCTGTGCAATTCATCTACTGGTTTTACCGTGATAGATCGGACCGGTTATCTGACAGTGAATAATGTATATCTTTCCTGCGATGAAAGGTTACTCTGCTCGACCAATGGCGTGCCGGAGTCAACCTTTGGGGCTCCGTGATTGGCGGACGAGAGAAAGAGGGATGAGGATAAAAGAAATGGCAATGACAAAGGAAGGGAAAACGGACTGATGATGAGGCAGTGGGCACCAAGAGAGAGAGAGAGAGAGAGAGAGAGAGAAAAGAGAGAGGAGAGGAGAGAGAGAGAGAGAGAAGAGAGAGAGAGAGAGAGAGAGAGAGAGAGAGAGAGATTGACCCCAATATTGTAGCACACACACCCCACCACACACACCACACACACACCAACACACACACACACACACACACCACACCACACACACACACACAGTCACCCTAAACGTGAAGTCAGTAGAAAAAACCGAGATGATTGAGAGGACGAGACGATTCCATATGACTGATGGAGCATTGCCACCCAATTGTATGAGACAAAGGAGGAAGAGGAGGAGGAGGAGGAGGAGGAGAAGAGGAAGAGGAAGAGGAAGAAGAGAGAGGATTTTTTTTTTTTTTTTTTTTTACATAGGAGTAACAGACACCAGGAGACCTATTGGTCCATAGCGAGGGTATCTGCTGAAGAATAGAGGAGGAGGAGGAGGAGGAGGATAGGGAGGAAGAGGAGAGGAAGGAGAAGAGGAAGAGGAGAAGAAGAGGAGAGGGAAGAAGAAGGAAAGAAGAGGAAGAGGAAGAGGAAGAGGAAGAAGAAGAAGAAGAAGAAGATAGGAAGAAAGAAGAAGGAAGAAGAAGAAGAGAGAGGAAGAGGAAGAGAAGAGGAGGAAGAAGAAAGGAGGAAGAGGAAGAGGAAGAGGAAGAGAGAGAGGAAGAAGAAGAAGAAGAAGAGAGAGGAAGAGGCAGAAGGAAGGAGGAGAGGAAGAGAGGAGAGGATAGAAATGGAGGTAGAGAAAAAGGGATGAGGAAGATAGTAGTAGGGAAGAAAATGGAGGAAGAAGAGGAGAATGGAGTGTCAAAGGATGAGAAAAGGATGATGGATAGAGTAGAGGTGGGGTCGCTTAATGGAGAGACGCAGAGGAAAGGAAAGCGAGAGATAGGTAGTTAGCGAGTACATAGGATGGAAATAGGAGAGGGAAGAGTGAAAAGAAGAAAGAGTGAGTAGTGTATAGAGACAGAGAATTATTACGATATGGAGTGATGAAGGAGAGGAAGAAACGCAGACGTGAAATATAATAAGTAGAGTA
>JACEEZ010021656.1:35000-61040 GCA_016584305.1 Chionoecetes opilio
TCCTCCTCCTCCTCCTCCTCCTCCTCCTCCTCCTCCTCTCCTCCTCCTCCTCCTCCTCCTCCTCCTCCTCCTCCTGGCAAGGGTCGTGTGTGTGAGGGTCAGGCCAGTACAACATAGGGTCGCTCGTTTCTTTCTGAATGTCTCGTCGGGAACACTAGCGACAAATACTATCTCTACTCGTCCACAATCACCACTACCATCACCACCACCACCACCACCACCACCACCACCACCACAATCACCATCACCACCACCACAATCACCACCACCACCACCACCACCACCACCCACCACACCACCACACAAATCACCACCACCACATCACCACCACCACAATCACCACCACCACCACCATCACCACCACCATCACCACCACCACATCACCACCATCCACCACCTCACCACCACCACCACCCACACCACCACCACCACCACCACCACCACCACCATCACCACCACCACCACCACCACCACCACCACCACCACCACCACAGTATTTGTAATTCAACCTCAGATTCTTTACCTTTGAAATTCCTCGACTCATGACTCGTTTATTTTTCCTTTCATTTTTTGCATCCATGTTTTTATTACTAATGTTATAATGTCTCCTTAATTTTCTCTCTCCGTTCATCTATCTCTACGTCATTTTTATATCCTCCTGGTTTTCTTCATTCCTTCGGTAATTACTTTCTAATCCTTTTTTGTTATTTTTTTTATCTTTCTTACTTATCAGGCAGTAACATTTCTCCACTCGTTTCAATATTTTCTTTCTTCTATTTTCTTCCCATATTTATTTCCACAAGTCCCTTTATTTCTCCATTTTAATCCTCCCTTTCTTCTTTCCTCCCTCGTTTGCTGCCTTCCTTTTTTCCTTCCTTCTCTCTAATCAAAACTTTCGTGTAACCTTTACTTCTTTCTTTAATCTCTTCATTATACCTTCCTTCCTTTCCTCCTTCCTTCCCTCCTTCCTTCCTTCCTTCCTTCCTTCCTTCCTTCCTTCCTTTATATTCTTACCTACTGTCCATCCTTTTTTCCTTTTCTTCCTTGGTTCTTTCCTTCCTTCCTTCCATATTTCTTCCTTCTTTCCTTCCTTCCTTCCTTCCTTATTTCTTCCTTCTTTCCTTCCTTCCTTCCTTCCTTCCATATTTCTTCCTTCTTTCCTTCCTTCCTTCCTTCCTTCCTTATTTCTTCCTTCTTTCCTTCCTTCCTTCCTTCCTTCCTTCCTTATTTCTTCCTTCCTTCCTTATCCTCTCAGGGCGGCGACTGTGTAAATCTAAAAGGGCTTAGTAGGAGTTTTATGGCATGATCTTTAATGTGTGTGTGTGTGTGTGTGTGTGTGTAGTGTGTGTGTGTATGTGTGTGTGTGTGTGTGTGTGTGTGTGTGTGTGTCTGTGTGTCTGTCTGTGTGTCTGTCTGTGTGTCTGTCTGTCTGTCTGTCTGTCTGTCTGTCCCATTGATTATGTCTCCACAACTCAAACCACAGATAAATTCAAGTAAAACCTTAAAAATTCAACCATATATATATACTTAATTAATTTACGTATCTATTTTCTAATACAAAATGTTACAATACACTCACCGCCGAACCCTTAACACTCTTGTCTATTTGCAGCATCCACACTGAGCTTTTAGTTGAGTTGGTAAATCGGTGTCTGGTCGTAACATATGCAAATGGTATGCATTACCCCTAACCTGTGCGCGGCGCCTCACCATTCTAGGCAATCTTGACTCGTTCATGTGACGCTCTCCTCCACCTAAGCCCCGCCGGAGTTACGCTGAAAATGGAAAAAGATCTAACTCTCATCAAGACCCAAACGTTACCACAACCTGAATAACCTGCAACGCTATACTCTAACTCTACTAAAATGTATTCGTGTCTCCTTCGCTTTCTGGATGAGCCAACGTTTGTAATGGCATTGAAAACGTTTTAAGCCAATACAGCGAACGTTTACTATCTCCCATATTGCAGTTTTTTTTATCTTATGCCGCATTAACCCCTTGAGGCCCAGAACGTAATTTCCATTGTAATTTGGGTACCATTAGACGATTTTTTAGTGAATATAAGCAATATTTTATAGATATGACCTGTTTAGTATCAATGCCCACTAACTAATTTGGTATATTTAGTTACTTTTTGTAATTTTATGGCTCACAACATACGATTTTATATAGCAAAGGAAAGATCTGCAGGGCGTCAAGGAGTTAAGCCAATACAGCGAACGTTTACTATCCCATATTGCATTTTTTTTAATCTTATACCGCATTAATGTTACCAAATTAATACTCTCATAAATCTACGGTATTCATGCATATATTTCAACTATTATGGCCCTCTCTCACACAAAAAATTACAAAATTATAGAACATTTCGTATCTGTCGAGTATTTAGTTAAAGCCATGAATATGATGTTCATGTAACCATTTTGTCGGTACTAGCATATTTAGTAATTTATTTAACGTTTTCTTATGTTAATTGTTGTGGTCTCGTGTAGTCCCAGAGAGAGAGAGAGAGAGAGAGAGAGAGAGAGGTGAGATAGAGGAGAGAGAGAGAGAGAGAGAGAGAGACTAGAGATATATGAGAGAGAGAGAGAGAGACGAGAGGAGAGCAGAGAGAGAGAGAGAGAGAGAGAGAGAGAGAGAGAGAGAGAGAGAGAGAGAGAGAGAGAGAGAGAGAGAGAGAGAGAGAGAGAGAGAGAGAGAAAGATAAGATTTTCATCCTATCTAGACATTTTGCAAGTACCAACTACAAGGTTATTGACTATACAAAGCGCCGCCACGTCAGCACGAACTAGGCGGACTCGAACCGCTGACCGAATGCACAGGGACGCTGCACATTGCGAACTCACGTCAGAGAGAGAGAGAGAGAGAGAGAGAGAGAGAGAGAGAGAGAGAGAGAGAGAGAGAGAGAGAGAAAGAGAAAGACAGACAGACAGACAGAGAAAGAGAGAGAAAGACAGTCAGAGAAAGAGAGACAGACAGACAGAGAGAGAGAGACTGATAGAGAGAGACAGAGACAGAGAGAGAGAGATTAATTTTCAACGTGATCTCAATAAAACAAAAAGGTCAATTTCTTTCTGTCTTTCCTGTATTTTTTTTCATTTTATTCCCTTTTTGATGAGTAACTTTTTCAATTTGCCGACCACATCCGGCGGCCGTCTTTCCGTCTCATGGCTGGAGCTCATTACCGAGGGATTAGAAACGCGGATAGACGCCCCACCGCGCCCCCCTGCCCCCCCCCCCCTCCCCCCCTGCCCCCATCACACCTTCACTAGTTTTATAAAGACTTCTGATAACGTCAAGGCAAGGGTAATATTTATTGGACGTACCGCTATTTTTTACCTCCTATTTTCTTCCTTTTTTTTTGCATTTACTATTTTTTTATCTCACCAGAGTTTTGTTTTGAATCTGTCGTGATTTTTTTGTTTTGCTTTTTGTCTTTCAATCTCTTTTGTTTATTTGATTTCAAGTTTTGCCTTGCCAGAGTGTGTGTGGGTGTGTTTGTTTGGTGTGTCGGGAGGGGGGTTGTTTGGTGTGTGTGTGCGTGTGTGTGTGCGTGTGGGTGGGTGTGTTGTCTGGTGTGTCGGGGGGGTGGGGTTTTTGGTGTGTGTGTGGGGGGGGGTGATTTTGTGCGTGGGGGTTTGGGTGTGGGTGCTTGTGTGATTTTGTGCGTGTGTTTGTGAGTGTGTGTGTGTGTGTGTGGGTGTGTGTGGGTGTGTGTGTGATTTTGTGCGTGTGGGTGGGTGTGTGCGGGTGTGGGTGTGAGAGTTCGAAATGTCACAAGACTCTTTTTCTAATTAAAAAGTTTAATCCTCAATTCCTATAATAGTATATATACTTACAGGATTAATTAGGTGACGTTTACCGTGGCATTAATCATATCATTCCCGGCAGAACAAAACAGCAATATTATTAACTTCCTTTATACTTTGATATACTCTCCCTTTTACTTTGATATGTACTTTATACTCTCCCTTTTGCTTTGATATGTACTTTATACTCTCCCTTTTGCTTTAATTTATACTTTATACTCTCCCTTTTGCTTTGATATGTACTTTATACTCTCCCTTTGTTTTGATATTACTTTATACTCTCCCTTTTTTCTTTGATATGTACTTTATACTCTCCTTTGCTTAATTTATACTTTATACTCTCCCTTTTGCTTTGATATATACTTTATACTCTCCCTTTTGCTTTGATATGTACTTTATACTCTCCCTTTTGCTTTGATATGTACTTTATACTCTCCCTTTTGCTTTGATATGTACTTTATACACTCCCTTTTGCTTTGATATGTACTTTATACTCTCCCTTTTGCTTTGAGATAGACTTTATACTCTCCCTTTTGCTATGAGATGTACTTTATACTCTCCCTTTTGCTTTGAGATGTACTTTATACTCTCCCTTTTGCTTTGATATGTACTTTATACTCTCCCTTTTGCTTTGATATGTACTTTATACTCTCCCTTTTGCTTTAATTTATACTTTATACTCTCCCTTTTGCTTTGATATGTACTTTATACTCTCCCTTTTGCTTTGATATGTACTTTATACTCTCCCTTTTGCTTTGATATGTACTTTATACTCTCCCTTTTGCTTTGATATGTACTTTATACTCTCCCTTTTGCTTTGATATGTACTTTATACTCTCCCTTTTGCTTTGATATGTACTTTATACACTCCCTTTTGCTTTGAGATAGACTTTATACTCTCCCTTTTGCTTTGAGATGTACTTTATACTCTCCCTTTTGCTTTGAGATAGACTTTATACTCTCCCTTTTGCTTTGAGATGTACTTTATACTCTCCCTTTTGCTTTGAGATATACTTTATACTCTCCTGTTTGCTTTGATATACACTTTATACTCTCCCTTTTGCTTTGAGATATACTTTATACTCTCCCTTTTGCTTTGATATATACTTTATACTCTCCCTTTTGCTTTGATATATACTTTATACTCTCCTTTTTCTTTGAATATACTACTCCCCTTTTGCTTTGATATATACTTTATACTCTCCTTTGTTTTCTTTTTTTTTTTTTTTTTTACTTTGCTTTGTACTTTTATACTCTCCCTTTTGCTTTGATATGTACTTTATACTCTCCCTTTTGCTTTAATTTATACTTTATACTCTCCCTTTTGCTTTGATATGTACTTTATACTCTCCCTTTTGCTTTGATATGTACTTTATACTCTCCCTTTTGCTTTGATATGTACTTTATACTCTCCCTTTTGCTTTGATATGTACTTTATACTCTCCATTTTGCTTTAATTTATACTTTATACTCTCCCTTTTGCTTTGATATGTACTTTATACTCTCCCTTTTGCTTTGATATGTACTTTATACTCTCCCTTTTGCTTTGATATGTACTTTATACTCTCCCTTTTGCTTTGATATGTACTTTATACTCTCCCTTTTGCTTTGATATGTACTTTATACTCTCCCTTTTGCTTTGAGATAGACTTTATACTCTCCCTTTTGCTTTGAGATGTACTTTATACTCTCCCTTTTGCTTTGAGATATACTTTATACTCTCCCGTTTGCTTTGATATACACTTTATACTCTCCCTTTTGCTTTGAGATATACTTTCTACTCTCCCTTTTGCTTTGATATATACTTTATACTCTCCCTTTTGCTTTGATATATACTTTATACTCTCCCTTTTGCTTTGAGATAGACTTTATACTCTCCCTTTTGCTTTGAGATATACTTTATACTCTCCCTTTTGCTTTGAGATATACTTTATACTCTCCCTTTTGCTTTGAGATGTACTTTATACTCTCCCTTTTGCTTTGAGATATACTTTCTACTCTCCCTTTTGCTTTGATATATACTTTATACTCTCCCTTTTGCTTTGATATATACTTATACTCTCCCTTTTGCTTTGATATATACTTTACACTCTCTCTTTTACTTTGATATATACTTTACACTCTCCCTTTTGCTTTGCTTTGAGATATACTTTATACTCTCCCTTTTGCTTTAATTTATACTTTACACTCTCCCTTTTACTCCTCTCTACACCAAGCGTTAATCTCCTTCCACCATGTCTTCACTTCCCCCCATTTTCTTAAGTCATATTTTCCTGGTTTCCTCTCGCCTTTCATGTCTCTTCTACCATGTCCTCTTTTTTGATGTCGTGCCGTGTGCCTTGATTATCGCGTGTCCTGAGGCTCTCCCACATGTCTTTATCTGCCCACCTGTGCCTCTGCCTCCCCCACGCGGCGCCACACACCGGCTGAGCATCTTAATGGAGATCTCGTCAGCTTTTCTTGACCGGGACACTTGAGGCGGAGGCTTTTCTCCCTCTTGGCGGTCTCAACCCTCTCGATTTTACTTTATCTTCCTTAACATTCTTCTTTACCGCACGTCTTCCTTCCTTTACCATTTACTACCGCACGTCTTCCTTCCTTTACCATCCTCCTTTACCATTTACCCCCACACGTCATCCTTCCTTTACCATTTACCACCACACGTCATCCTTCCTTTACCATTTACCACCACACGTCATCCTTCCTTTACCATTTACCACCACACGTCTTCCTTCCTTTACCATTTACCCCCACACGTCTTCCTTCCTTTACCATTTACCCCCGCACGTCTTCCTTCCTTTACCATTTACCCCCACACGTCTTCCTTCCTTTACCATTTACCCCCACACGTCATCCTTCCTTTACCATTTACCACCACACGTCTTCCTTCCTTTACCATTTACCCCCACGTCTTCCTTCCTTTACCATTTACCACCCACGTCTCCTTCCTTTACATTTACCACCGCACGTCATCCTTCCTTTACCATTTACCACCGCACGTCATCCTTCCTTTACCATTTACCACCACACGTCTTCCTTCCTTTACCATTTACCACCACACGTCTTCCTTCCTTTACCATTTACCACCGCACGTCTTCCTTCCTTTACCATTTACCACCACACGTCATCCTTCCTTTACCATTTACCACCACACGTCTTCCTTCCTTTACCATTTACCACCACACGTCTTCCTTCCTTTACCATTTACCCCCACACGTCTTCCTTCCTTTACCATTTACCACCGCACGTCTCCTTCCTTTACCATTTACCACCGCACGTCTTCCTTCCTTTACCATTTACCACCGCACGTCATCCTTCCTTTACCATTTACCACCAGCACGTCTTCCTTCCTTTACCATTTACCACCGCACGTCATCCTTCCTTTACCATTTACCCCACACGTCATCCTTCCTTTACCATTTACCACCCACGTCTCCTTCCTTTACCATTTACCACCCAACGTCTCCTTCCTTTACCATTTACCCCCACACCGTCATCCTTCCTTTACCATTTTACCACCACCACGTCATCCTTCCTTTACCATTTACCACCACACGTCATCCTTCCTTTACCATTTACCCCCGCACGTCTTCCTTCCTTTACCATTTACCACCGCACGTCTTCCTTCCTTTACCATTTACCACCGCACGTCATCCTTCCTTTACCATTTACCATCACACGTCTTCCTTCCTTTACCATTTACCCCCACACGTCTCCTTCCTTTACCATTTACCCCACACGTCATCCTTCCTTTACCATTTACCCCACCGTCATCCTTCCTTTACCATTTCCGACGTTTTTTTACCTTTACCTTTCCACACAACGTCATCCTTCCTTTCCCTATTTACCACCACACGTCTTCCTTCCTTTACCATTTACCACCGCACGTCATCCTTCCTTTACCATTTCCACCACACTTTCCTTCCTTTACCATTTACCCCCACACGTCTTCCTTCCTTACCATTACCACCACGTCATCCTTCCTTTACCATTACCACGTACGTCATCCTTCCTTTACCATTTACCACCTTCACTTCCTTACCTTACCTTACTTCCCACGTCTTCCTTACCTTACCTTTACCTCCTACCTTCCTTACCTTACCTTACCTTACCTTACCTTACCTTTACCATTACCCTACGCCTCATCCTCTACTTACCTTACCTTACCTCTTACCTTCCTTACCATTTACCTTTTTACTCCTTACCTTTACCGATTACTTATCTTAACATTCTTTTACCTTACCTATACCTTCCCTTACCTTACCTTACCTTCCCCTACCTTACCTTACCTTACCTTACCTTACCTTCCCTCCTTACCTTACCTTACCTTACCTTACCTTCTACCTTACCTTACCTTACCTTACCTTCTCCTTACCTTACTCTTCTCTTCTCTTCCCTTCCCTTCCCTTCCCTTCCCTTCCCTTCCCTTCCCTTCCCTTCCTTCCCTTTCCCTTCCCTTCCCTTCCCTTCCCTTCCCTTCCCTTCCCTTCCCTTCCCTTCCCTTACTTCCTTCCCTTCCCTTCCTTCCCTTCCCTTACCTTCCCTTCCTTACCCTTCCCTTCCTTACCTTACCTTCCCTTACCTTACCTTACCTTACGTATACCTTACCTTACCTTACCTTATCCATATTCCTTCCATTCATATCTTGTTTTTCCATTCCCGTTATATATTCCGTTATGTCATCCCTGTTAACGGATTTGTTTCTTAATAACGTTTGCTCTCCTATTTTAGCCCCTTTTTTCAACCCGGCCTTGTTATGTGTCGTGTCCATTTCTCTTTATCTATATTTTTGGAGCTAATGAGGGGAGACTGAGGGGAGACTTTTCCGCTGCCTTGACGTGGCCTTTGTGTCGCCTTTGTGTCGCCTTCCCCTCCGGCTGTCGCGCTACCACGACACGTCAAGATTACCCCTACAAAAGGAAATGAGGAGCAGATATTGTCCTCCCCAGCCGACCTCAGAAACCAGCGGCGTGTGTCTCAGCTACAGGGAGGGAGTGAAGTGCCCTCGTGGAAGACCTACTCCTGGCGGGAATCGAACTTGGGACTTCTAACTCACCCTTTTTAGACGCTAGGTTCCAACATAAAAAAAAAAAAAAAAAAAATAACAACTCTGTCACCACCACAACTATTGCAGAAAGAGCTTATTCCCGACGGGTCTCGAACTAGAGACCTCGAACTCACCATTTCTAGGCGCTAACGATTGTAGAAAGAGCTTACCATGGTGGGACTCGAACTCGGGACCTCGAGCTTAGTAGTTCCAGGCGCTAATCAATTTATCACCGCCTGTTATCTGTTGCTGATACAAAGACGTGATGGTTATACTGTTTGAACTGTTATATTGAATGCCTCTGTAAGTCCCATCAACAGGATAAGCTTATAAGCATCCTCCTCTCTCTCTCTCTCTCTCTCTCGCTCTCTCTCTCGCTCTCTCTCTCTCTCTCTCTCTCTCTCTCTCTCTGCTTCTCCTCTCTCTCTCTCTTCTCTCCTCTTCTCTTCTCTCTCTCTCTCTCTCTCTCTCTCTCTCTCTCTCTCTCTCTCTCTCTCTCTCTCTCTCTCTCTCTCTCTCTCTCTCTCTCTCTCTCTCTCTCTCTCTCTCTCTCTCTCTCTCTCTCTCTCACACAAATGAAGTCTTCTCGTTGGACTGAATTAAATATTATGTTTAAATCGAGTCCAGTCCTACCTCCTAATTCTCCCCTTTCCCAACCCTTCCCTCCATACGACAAGCACCAATCACAGCCCGTCCTTCATCATTCCATCCACCAATCATTCACTAGGCTCCAAAAAGGGGAAGGGAAGGGAGGGGGATGTAGGGGAAGAGGGATTATCCATCAAGTTAAGTAATGGCACATATCAGAGAGAGGGAGAGGGAGAGAGAGGGAGAGAAGGGGAGGGAGGGGAATAGAGGCGTTAGTGAGCGAGAGGTGAAGGATAGGTACAACAGGGGATGCAATGGATTAATAAGAGCAGACAATAACAAAGCCTGGAATACAGTGACTTATTTTTAGTACTTCGTCATCCTTTACGAAGAATTGATGGGATGGATGGAATGAAACTCGAGCGCCCCCCCTCCCCCCCTCCCCCTCCCGCACTGAAGGAAATAATAGGTTGTATATGAAAGCTGTGCCATGGCCTGCTGTCCCCTTCACTCCATGACAGAAGGGTGGATGGAAGGGTGAAGGAATGAGTTGTGTATGTGTGTGTGTGTGTGTATGTGTGTGTGCAGGTGTGTAATTGTGTGTGGAGTTGTGTTGTGTATGTGTGTGTTGTGTTGTGCGTGTGTGTGTGCCTGTGTGTGTGTGGGGGTATTGTGTTGTGTGATGTGTGTGTGGTGTGTGTGTGGGTGTGTTGTGTGTTGTGTTTGTGTATGTTGTGTGTGTGTATGTTGTGTGTGTGTATGTTGTGTGTGCCTATGCGTTGGGTGCTGTGTGTGTGTGGGTATTGTGTTGTGTGTGTGTGTTGTGTGTGTGTGTTGTGTGTGCCTGTGTGTTAGGTGTTGTGTGTGTTGTGTTGTGTGTGTGTGTGTGCCTGTGTATGTGTGTGTGTGTGTATGTTGTGTGTGCCTGTGTGTTGGGTGCTGTATGTGTGTGGGTATTGTGTTGTGTATTGTGTTGTGTTGTGTGTGTGTTATGTTGTGTGTGTGCCTGTGTGTGTGTGTGGGTATTGTGTTGTGTTTGTGTATGTTGTGTGTGTGTGCCTGTGTGTGTGTGTGGGTATTGTGTTGTGTTTGTGTATGTTGTGTGTGTGTATGTTGTGTGTGCCTGTGTGTTGGTGTGTGTGTGTGTGTGTGTGTCTGTGTATGTGTGTGTCGACCAAAAACAACCTTGCACTCGCCCTTAACAAAAAGAAAAGCTACTTAGCGAACAGAAAGATAAGAAATTGAGTCACAATCGCATGAATCCACATTAATTCACACACGCAAAACTAAACTAAACTAATCAATTAAACAACCACTTAAGTATCTCGCTTTATAACCCTTACTAAACTCCCCTCACAACGCACCCTAGAAAGCGGTACTCGAAGTCACCAGCATCGTCGCCGTCAGGAGCAGCCGGACGCAGGCCACTAAAGTACAATATACGAGAGTCTGGGAAGCAAACACGGAGAAGCGAAGGTAGAAAGTTACGTCCAGGTTGCTCCGTTCTCTTCCGCAGCGTCGGGAGAGTCTTGCGATGAGGCGAGACGACGGAGAAAAGGGGGATGATACATTAAAAGGGAGAAGAAGGAGGGAGAAAGAAAGAGAGAGGATACAAAGGATGGGAGGAAGCTATGTCGAGAGAGGTGGGAAGTTTAAGCGTGAGTGAGCTGGAGAAAGGTAGGAAAAATTGGGTTAGAGAGAGAGAGAGAGAGAGAGAGAGAGAGAGAGAGAGAGAGAGAGAGAGAGAGAGAGAGAAGGAGAGAGAGAGAGGGTGTATATATGAAACACGGTGAGTTTAAAAGGGACAGGCGGAGGGGGTACAAGGGGGGGGGGGGGGGGAGGCGAGGTAGTATTAGTGAAGATTTACTTTATGGTCACTGGCAGCCTTGGACCAGCGGCTAGAGTCTATTTATTACTACTCTTTCCCCTCATTCCCCTCATTCCTTCCCTCCTTTCCCTTACCTTCCCTTTCCTCCAACCACCACAAGCACACACCACCACCACCATCACTGTCTGTACATTTTTTAAACCCTAAAGAGTGAGAGGTGAAAAAAAAACGGTCAGAGCGTAGAGGGGTTAACTAATCTATTTCAGGTTCTATTCCCTCACTCCCCTTGGCTGAATATTTTATGCTAGTAATTGGATTCCTTCATCTTGGTGTTACGTAATACCTCGGTGTCCTATCAGAGAGAGAGAGAGAGAGAGAGAGAGAGAGAGAGAGAGAGAGAGAGAGAGAGAGAGAGAGAGAGAGAGAGAGAGAGAGATGGAAGACAGAGGTTGAAGGAGGAAGAGGTTCAGTGCATTTTTTAACATGCTAACTGGGCGACCAAAATGTCTCCCAGTGATGGAAAACTGTCGCCCAGTAAGGACATTTTTAAGCTACTGGGCGACAAGATATTTATTCATAAAATCCTTCTGGGATGCAATGGCTCATGTCTGTGTGTGCAAGATCCGGAAGTACATTCTTATTACTGCATAAAAAATAATGATTTGTATTTACATCTATTTCTTCTATTATTGCCTATATCATCTTGTAAAGCCATCTATAACCCGTCGATTGTTATGCAGTGAAATTTTGTTTGTGCCACTGGAAGATTCATAAACACAGCATGGATGTCACCCAGTAAGATTTGCTTAAAAAATGCTCTGAAGAGGTTTATATTTAAAGTGAAAGGAAGAGTAGGAAGAGGAAAGGGGTAAGAGAGAGAGAGAGAGAGAGAGAGAGAGAGAGAGAGAGAGAGAGAGAGAGAGAGAGAGAGAGAGAGAGAGAGAGAGAGAGAAGAGAGAGAGAGAGAGAACCTACATAATCAACTCCTTTTAACCCCTTGTCTTATTTAAGCTCCTTTAGGAAGAGGAAATCATCCTCTGTACTTCTCGATATAGAGTAGGAAGTGGAAGGGTGATGTCTGCCTCCCTAAAACCCTCCTAGTATAACCTAATCTCCCTAAAACCCTCCTAGTATAACCTAACCTCCCTAAAACCCTCCTAGTATAACATAACCTGCCTAAAACCCTCCTAGTATAACCTAACCTCCCTAAAACCCTCCTAGTATAACCTAATCTCCATAAAACCCTCCTAGTATAACCTAACCTCCCTAAAACCCTCCTAGTATAACCTAATCTCCATAAAACCCTCCTAGTATAACCTAACCTCCCTAAAACCCTCCTAGTATAACCTAACCTCCCTAAAACCCCCTTTAACCTAATATAAAACCTCTAATACTCCATAAAACCCTCCTAGTATAACCTAACCTCTCTAAAACCCTCCTAGTATAGCATAACCTCCCTAAAACCCTCCTAGTATAGCCTAACCTCCCTAAAACCCTCCTAGTATAACATAACCTCCCTAAAACTCTCCTAGTATAACATAACCTCCCTAAAACCATCCTAGTATAACCTAACCTCCCTAAAACCATCCTAGTATAACCTAACCTCCCTAAAACCCTCCTAGTATAACCTAATCTCTCTAAAACCCTCCTAGTATAACCTAACCTCCCTAAAACCATACTAGTATAGCCTAACTTCCCTAAAACCATCCTATTATAAGATTCCCGGTGCAAAAAGTCTCGTCAATCCTTCATATAACACAAAACGTGAAGACAAAGGAAAAAATGCGAACCGTAGCAAAATTTTGAGTCGTGTTTCAAGCAAAGAATTGAGATTAATTGATGAAGTATTGCAAGGCGGCCGGTGAAACCAACACTGTTCCAACCATTGCTCTCCTGTAACCACAGCTTATTACGGCAATTTCAGAAGCGCAAGGGAGAGAATACTTAACAATTACCCCTGACATTTAACGTGCTCTCTCTGTTATCATCACCAAGTGAGATATACTGTACACCATTATCGAAGGTGTAAAAGAAGAGATATCACCTTAATAAGAGGAGTTAAATCAGAGAAACAAGCTGTGGAAAATGCCTTTGAAAGTCGTTGTCTCTTTTTATCCTCTCGCTGTGTTTGCAAGGGTCGGTGGTCGCCTCGCCTCCAGTCCCTGATCAGATCCTTGTGCTGGGAAATCCGTCGTTACCAAGTTTGCGCTAATCCTTCAGGAAGAATGGAGGGACAAAGGATGGCAAGAGTGTGAAGCAGATGTAGGATATTTCTCGCTTGATGGGCAATAGTATGTTTAAGAGGGTATCCTCTCTCTCTCCTCATCTCTCTCGCTCTCTCTCTTCTCTTCTCTCTCTCTCTCTCTCTCTTCTCTCTCTCTCTCTCTCTCGTCTCGTCGCTCTCGCTCTCCTATCGCTCTCGCTCTCTCGCTCTCGCTCTCGCTCTCCTCTCTCTCGCTCTCGCTCTCTCCCTCCTCTCCTCTCGCTCTCTCTCTCTCTCTCGCTCTCCTCTCTGCTCTCGCTCTCGCTCTCGCTCTCGCTCTCGCTCTCGCTCTCGCTCTCGCTCTCGCTCCTCGTCCTCTCGCTCTCGCTCTCGCTCTCGCTCTCTGCTCTCGCCTCGCTCTCGCTCTCGCTTCTCGCTCTCGCTCTCGCCTCCTCGCTCTCTCTCTCTCTCTCTCTCCCTCTCCTTCTCTCTCTCTCTCTCTCTCTCTCTCTCTCTCTCTCCTCTCTCTCCTCTCGCTCTCGCTCTCGCTCTCGCTCTCGCTCTCGCTCTCGCTCTCGCTCTCGCTCTCGCTCTCGCTCTCGCTCTCGCTCTCTCTCCGCTGAGCTTAGTAGAAAAACAGCTTTCTTCAACAAAATGCGATTATTCAATTATATGAATTTAAGGATTTTCTCTCGCAAGCAATACTGTTTGCGTGAGTCAACCGAAATAAATGAACTCAAACCTTCCCCCTCCACAACACACACTTGATGAAACATAGAGAGGAAAAATCTTACAGGACAGGTATCGAACTCGTGTCCCTAGAGTGTTGAGGTGAGAAAGCTACCAACGAGCTAGCTACGATCATTCTCGTCCCACTAGAGATAGTGTGGTATTTTATGGTATGAGAGAGAGAGAGAGAGAGAGAGAGAGAGAGAGAGAGAGAGAGAGAGAGAGAGAGAGAGAGAGAGAGAGAGAGAGAGGGTGGGGGGAAGAGAAAAAAATAGAAAAACGTTCCGGAAACATAACTTTTTGATGAAATCTGTACGAGGACAGTTGGGTTCTATGTGGCGCGAGTATTGTGTCCGGCGTCTGGCGGAATGATGCGAGGTGTTGATTTTAGATTGGTGTTTTCCCACCTTTGTATACCGTGACCTCAACACACTCTCTCTCTCTCTCTCTCTCTCTCTCTCTCTCTCTCTCTCTCTCTCTCTCTCTCTCTCTCTCTCTCTCTCTCTCTCTCTCTCTCTCTCTCTCTCTCTCTCTCTCTCTCTCCTACATACACAGGAAATCATAGAGCCGCGCTAATCAGAAAGTTATAATGAATGAAAGTGGTAAAAAAAACGAGACGAAATAAAAAACTTTGAAAATGCATAATTATGTTTGTGTGAGTGACGTATATTGCTAACGGTACATTCTGGTTTAATGCCGTGGTACAGAGAGAGAGAGAGAGAGAGAGAGAGAGAGAGAGAGAGAGAGAGAGAGAGAGAGAGAGAGAGAAGAAGGAGAGAGAGGAGAGAAGAGAGAGAGAGAGAGAGAAGAGAGAGAGAGAGAGAGAGAGAGAGAGAGAGAGGAGGAGAGAGATAAGAGAGAGGATTATACATCCTGAAGGGGTTATTTCGGGCAGGTAGGAAGGGATGGTGATGAAAAATGAAGGCTATGTGGAGGGTCTTTTGCCGTGAGGGAGATGGACTAGCGGATGATGACGCCTTTAGACCACCACACAACACCACAAACACTCTAACCACACCACACCATACCACATCACACCACACCTAAAACCCCCACACCACATCATAAACCCCCACACCACACCACATCATAAACCCCCACACCACACCACACCACATCAAACTACACCACAAGCCATCACACCACAAACTCCTACACCACACCACATCACACAAAAGCATCATACAGCACCATACACCACTACTCTATCTTTCTAATCTTTTTAATCTATTACATTTACATCCAAAACGCGTATAGGACAACCAAACCATTCCTCCCGACCTCTGTCCTTTTGTCCCATAAGCCTATTTCCCCTCCCCCCCTCGCCCCCCTTACCTCTCCCTCCCTAAACTAAGGTAAATAACTCACCCTTGCTCCCCTTTTCACCTTTTCCTCTCTCCCTCTCTCTATTTCCTCTCTCTCTTCCTTCTTCCTTCCTCTCCTTTCCCGACAGTTAGATAAATTTTGCTGGCTATTGAACATGACCCTCACACAACACAGGCCCTGAACTTCCGTCACGCAGTCAACCGGAACTCAACTGAACTGACACATAAATACCTGCCAAACATCAATCTGTGAACTATACTGTACATTCTGAAATCCCTTGTGTCGCATGTTTACTGGCGTTTATTGGCATGTATTTGTGCATAGTGAAAAAGGGGCAGCAAGTCGAGGGTGATTGTGGTGTTTGGTTTCAGGTTTAGTATAGTTAGCGGTTAAGCAGTGGTAATGCGCCATGTCATTTTGGGTTATTCAAAGGCGTTTGTTGTGTCGTCTGAACATAAGGGGGTGTTAGGAGTTAGTTAGTGAGGAGTGCAAGGATTATGTGTCTTCGAGGTCAAACTAGAAACTACAGGATAAGTTGAAAGTTGGCTTTTTTGATGGGCTAAATGGCTCTTTATTGTGGTGATAAATCTGTTGTTTTCGTATCAAATCTCTCTTTTTTCTCTCTCGTTTTTCTGTCATTCATCTTACAAACAAAAAATGTGTAAACAAAAGACACGTAGCTATTTTTACATCAAAAGATATACTTATTTTCATTTTTAGAGACTGATGGAAGTCTCTCTCTCTCTCTCTCTCTCTCTCTCTCTCTCTCCTCTCTCTCTCTCCCCTCTCTCTCTCTCTCTCCTCTCTCTCTCTCTCTCTCTCTCTCTCTCTCTCTCTCTCTCTCTCTCTCTCTCTCTCTCCTCTCTCTCTCTTAATCGTAGAACCTCGTTCTCCACCGCTCACTTCGTCCACCATCTTTTTCTCTCCCCTTTACAAGAAACGAGAGTATGAACAGACCACGACCAGCCACGCGACACTTTTTAGGTCCAACAGCAATCTTTTTTCAATCAGCCGAATCTGTTTTATCACCGGCGAAGAAATGTTACCGTGAGAAGGTTCCCCCTTGTTTTTTCTCGTCTCATGCAACATTTGTGTTTGGATCACCGGCGAAGATTTTTAGGAGCAGGTTGATGTTTTCTGGCGTTTGGATGCTTTAGGCTATTTTTTATTTCCAGGTAAATTTCTGCCTTTTTCCGGTGCCTGGGGTCTATAGTTTTTTATTTCCAGGTTTTTTGTTTTTTGTTTTTTGTTTTTTACATCACAAAGAACTGGCCAAGGGCACGACACAAATAAGTAACACAAAGCCCATTAGTTGCCAGTCCCTATAAAGAAGACAGTAAGAGAATACAATAAAAACAAAGGGGTAGGCCAATTTAGTTCGGGAGGTGTTTTGTTACTCTTCTTTTGAAAAGATTTAAGTCATAGGAAAGTGGAAAAATAGAAACAGGAAGAGAGTTCCAGAGTTTACCAGTGAAAGGGATGAAAGAGTAAAGATACTGAATAACTCTTGCATTAGGAAGATGGACAGAATAGGGATGAGAATGAGTAGAAAGTCTTGTGCAGCGAGGCCGCGGGAGGGGGGGAGGCATGCAGTTAGCAAGTTCAGAAGAGCAGTGAGCATGAAAATAACGGTAGAAGAGAGCAAGAGAAGCAACATTGCGGCGGTGATTTAAAGATTGAAGTCAGTCAGTCAGAGGAAGGGAGTTGATGAGACGAAAAGCTTTTGACTCAACCCTGTTTAGGAGAGCTGTATGAGTGGATCCTCCCCAAACATGTGAGACATACTCCATACATACATGGGCGGATAAGGCCCCTGTAGAGAGCAAGCAATTGGGAGGGAGAAAAAAAAGGACGCAGACGCCACAGGACTTGGTGATTTTTTTGCCTGTTTCCGGTGCTTGAGGTTTATATTTTTGGATTTCCAGGTCATTTTCTGCATATTTTCGGTAATTCCTGAGGTAAACGATGAGTCTTGAGTGAAGTGTAAGCTGATCAGACTTATAATTTCATACAATCTACAGCATAATAACAACATTGAATGACGTGAATGGATGTTATATGAATGTATGAATTAATAGTTGGACGAGTGTGAATGTACTCATATCGTGTTATTCAGTTTGGGAAAGAAAAATGTCCAAATATGATACAAAGATAAACACCAGAGTAATATTTCCTCTTTTGAAAAACCTACTTCATAAACGAAACACTCGTATCATTCCTGAAATAAATGTTGCATATTCCTGGATTGGGTACAGAATGACTCATGTCTAAAGCTGTTTGTTATGGGTTTAATCTATTTTATCTCTATATATCTTGTATGTTACTTGTATGTATTACGTTCATGCATTGGCAGCGAGGGTTTCACGGGTTTATGTCACTGATGGAGCGCGTTCGTTAGCGTGGCTTGATACACTAAATCTTTTCCATTTGCACTATTTAATGTTCAGCTGCATCGTAATTCTTCTCTTTATAATTCGTGACATGTAGGTAGCCAAGCATTTACAACTATATTTACCTACATATATTCTTGCATCTATCTATCCTTTACCATCTATCACTGTATCCATCAACCGATCTTTCTATATAATTATGTTAACCTGTGCATATCTATCTATTTCTCATTATCATCCGTCAATCTATAGATCTATGTCATGTAGCTTTGTTAATTTAAATGTCTTATCTGTCTAGCTTTATTTTAGCTTTCTCTCTATCTCTCCTCTCTCATTTTGCGTTCTCACTCTCTCGTTCTCTCTTCTCTCTTCTCCTCTTTTCTCTCTCCTCTCTCTCTCTCTCTCTCTCTCCCTCTCTCTCTCTCTCTCTCTCTCTCTCTCTCTCCTCTCCCCTCTCTCTTCTCTCTCTCTCTCTCTCTCTCTCTCTCTCTCTCTCTCTCTCTCTCTCTCTCTCTCTCTCTGCTCTCTCTCTCTCTCTTCTCTCTCTCTCTCTCTCTCTCTCTAAGTAACAAGCCAATGAATAAGGATCACAAAATAAAAAGAACATACATACCCATAATTAGAATGGAAATAACAAATACCAGTTATGTTTCCATGGGAGTGTTCCCGATAACTTTGAAAAAACCAAATTTGAGGCTGGAAGGATAAGGAAACAAATATTTCAGAAAGGCGGCGGAAGATGAGAAGGAAAAAAAAACATGAGATCTTCAACTCAATCTTTGAAAAACTTGTGTCGCGGGATAAGGAAGATGGGATTGTGTCTTTCCGAACCGTTTTTCCTTTCCTAAATAAATCCTAAGAGAAGGAATCCCAGCGAGGACATCAGAGTCGAGGATCCAAACACATCAAGCCTTTAAGATCATGGCCTTGACGTAGGATAGGGGACCGATGGACGTCATCCCTAAATCCTTCACTTTTCAGGGAATCCAACTCTATAAGCCTGTTTGTTAGCTCGACCGATTTCTCTCTCCTTTTTCCATATTCTGGTGGACGAGAAGGGGTGGGTGGGAGTGGGCGGGGGCGGTGGGTAGGAGTGGGAGTGGGCCGGGGCGGTGGGTTGGAGTGGGAGTGGGCCGGGGCGGTGGGTGGGAGGGAGGCAGGGGCAGTGGGGGGAGGGGGTGGGCGTGGGAAAGGAGGGGGTGCGGTGGGCGGGCGGTGGGTGCAGTTGGGAAGGGAGGGTGGGTGGGTGCAGTTGGGAAGGGAGGGTGGGTGGGTGCAGGTGGGCGGTGGGGGTGGGTGGGTGGGTTCAGGTGGGCGGAGGCTTAGTGGAGGGTTGTTGACTTGACTCTTGTTCCCACACAAAGCGGCGGGGACTGTTTTACACTCTCCTCTCGCATCACAAGAGCATAGGGGAGGTAGAGCCTCGCTGGTCACTTGGTAAATATAGTTAATTCTTTTTATTTTGTGATCCTTATTCATACATAGGTTTGTTATTTTGAGAGCAAGAGAGAGAGAGAGAGAGAGAGAGAGAGAGAGAGAGAGAGAGAGAGAGACATAGAGAGAGACAGAAAGCGAGAGAGAGATAACCAGAGAAAGAGAGATAGAGAGAAAGCGAGAGAAAGCCAGAGATAGATAGATAGATAGATAGAGAGAGAGAGAGAGAGAGAGAGAGAGAGAGAGAGAGAGAGAAAAGAGAGAGAGAGAGAGAGAGAGAGAGAGAGAGAGAGAGAGAGAGAGAGAGAGAGAGAGAGAGAGAGATTTGACACGAGTATTTAATAGGAAATCAGCTCACTCAAGCAGATGATTCGAGAAGGAGGAAGTGAAATGGGTATATTTTCATCGTCATTCTCTTAAATTTCTCTATTTTCTTTTCCTCTCTTTTTTCTCAAGTGTTTTTCTCTATGAGGATTTTATTTTGGAGGATTATTTTCCATGACGAAGTTCCATTAAGCACATAATTATGATGTATGTGTGTGTGAGAGAAAACGAGAGAGAGGGGAAAAAATGTGAGAGAGAGAGAGAGAGAGAGAGAGAGAGAGAGAGAGAGAGAGAGAGAGAGAGAGAGAGAGAGAGAGAGAGAGAGAGAGAGAGAGAGACATTATCCCTTTATCCTATTACCGCGAAATGAGGAAAATAAAGCGCCCGACAAATAATTATCTGAAATTGTATTAAGAAAAGTTAAGAAAAAATATTACTAAAAGATTTAAGAAGAAAGACGTTCTTGAAACTTGGAGTGAATCACTTTAATGGACACGAGACAAGCGGAATGAATAATGAAGTTTTGTAATTACTTAACAAATTCATCCTCATTTACTTCAATGCTTCCTGAAAATTTTGTTTTGCTTAAATATTTAAAATGGAAAACACACACACACACACACACACACACACACACACACACACACACACACACACACACACACACACACACACACACACACACACACACACACACACACACACACACACACACACACACACACACACACCACATGCACACGCATAACTTATACACTCTCTCTCTCTCTCTCTCTCTCTCTCTCTCTCTCTCTCTCTCTCTCTCTCTACTGACCCGATATACTCCTTGGGGTGCCTCATAACGAGAGAGAAATAGAGAGAAAGAGAGAGCGAGAGAAAGAGAGAGAGAGAGAGAGAGAGAGAGAGAGAGAGAGAGAGAGAGAGAGAGAGAGAGAGAGAGAGAGAGAGAGAGAGAGAGAGAGAGAGAGAAAGTTAGACAGACAGACAGACAGACAAGCTCAGTAATTGAAGATGAAGAGCTTTAGCGAGGTACAACGCTAAGACAATTATCCTAATTAAAAGCAGAAAGAAAAGTGGCAATGAGGAGGAGGAGGAGGAGGAGGAGGAGGAGGAGCAGGAAGAAGATGAAGAGGAGGAAGATGAGGAGGAAGATGAGGAGAAGGAGGAAAAAAGAAAAAACATCCAAGCAATTATTATTTTTTCACCAAGAATCATTAAGTGAGGGAACAGGCTGAGCAAAAACACACGTCAAATCTTTTCATATTCGTTTTTAATAAGTCACCCAAGACAAGGATGAAGAGAACTCTGCGTGTGTGTCATGTAAGGTTACCTGTGTTACCTGTCCCGTTACCTGTGTTAAGGAAAGGGTAGGAAAGGAGGGAGGGTTATAGGGAGAAAGCATGAGCGATTGAAAAAAGGAAGAAGGGGAGGAGGTAAAAAGTGAGTGAGTGAGAACAGAAGGCAAGAATGTGAGGGAGGAAAGAAGGATAGACATGGGATGGAAAGGAGGAAAGTAAGGGCGAGTACATCTCTCTCTCTCTCTCTCTCTCTCTCTCTCTCTCTCTCTCTCTCTCTCTCCTCTCTCTCTCTCTCTCTCTTTTCTCCCCTCTCTCCCCTCTCTCCTCTCTCTCTCTCTCTCTCTCTCTCTCTCTCTCTCTCTCTCTCATTTTCCAGTGGACGAATGTTGCTGAGTGAGTCAAGTGTTTGTCCAGGGTTCCTCCTCCTCTTCTTCCTCCTCCTCCTCCTCCTCCTCCTCCTCCTCCTCCTCCTCCTCCTCCTCCTCCTCCTCCTCCTCCTCCTCCTCTTCCTTGTCTTCATTCTATAGCTGCCATGGACAGGAAAGGCATAAGCCACCACATAAGCCAGAAAATTTAAGGTTAAAGCCACCACATAATCAAGGTCACATTTGCACCTTGAGACTCGCGTTTTTTTTATGTCTCCCCAAGGTCTTCCTCTTTCTGGGAAAACATTCACTTGGTTCTTTCATTTCGAGCAAACTCAACATTTTTCTTGAGTCTTGTAATTTCTGGACCCAAAAAATGTGACTTGAATCATCTTTTTTGTGACTGCACACACACACACACACACTCTCTCTCTCTCTCTCTCTCTCTCTTTCTCTCTTCTCTCTCTCTCTCTCTCTCTCTCTCTCTCTTCGTCTCTCTTCTCTCTCTCTCCTCTCTCTCTCTCTCTCTCTCTCTCTCTCTCTCTCTCTCTCTCTCTCTCTCTTCTCTACGGCGTCGTTTGATATGCGTGATGTGATTAGCGGTGTGGACTGTAGCTCAGGTCGGCTCTGTCATCAAGGTGTGTTGAAGAATAGTTCCGGGGAAAGTTTTTTGTGAGAGTGTGACTACTACTCCTTACTACTCCAACTCTTTTACTCCCTCTCAATGTGCTGCTGAGAGCCTCTAAGTTCACGTCACGACTTCCTCAGGCATGAACATTAACAGGTAATTCAAATCTATACGGCTCATTGACATGCAAGAATCTGGGCGGCAGTGGTAGTGTCGATGAAGTGACATTAAAAAAAACATTGGGATACGTTCTGTCTTGTCCTTTTGTTCTCTTCTTCACCGGTCAAGAAAGAGATTGAGAAGGAGAGAGATGAGGATAGGAAGGAGAGAAATACCCCATTTGCAGCCTATCCCCCTCCCTTCCCCCCTTCGTATGTGTAACTGACTAAAGTAGGAAGTAAAACAAAAGTAAGAAACAAAGAAAACAGAGTAGAAACAAAGTAGGAAGGAGAGAAATACCCCATTTGAGCCAGACTATCACCATCTAACCCTCCCCTCCCCCTCCTTCGTGTGTGTAACTGACTACCACCATTATTCATAAGTCCTCCACGCTAGCGGTAACTGACGGGACTAACTTTCCTTTCGGGCTCATTAGGGTTTGGGCTGCGCGGCGGGCGAGATCAAATCCCGCGCCCCACTCCGCCAAGGTTAGATTCACTCATTCGCTCCGCATAGATTCACTCCGTTACTGTGCTGGCTGGCGCGGATTGCTTCGTGTTGCGCTATCTGTGTGCTCCATGAATGAGGCGAGGCGGTGTGGCGTGTTGATGGTGTTATCTATAGACTCATGCCTACACCTGGCCATGCAGATTTAACCCCTTGAGACCCAGAACGTAATTTCCATTTTAATTTGGGTGCCATTAGACGATTTTTAGTGACTATAAGCAAATTTTATAGATACGGCCTGTTTAGTATCCTTGTCCACTAATTAAATTGATATATTCAGTCACTTTTCGTAATGTTATGGCAAACAACAGACAATTGTATTTAGCAAAGGAAAGATCTGGGCCTCAAGGGGTTAATGGAGAGTGACCGGCACGGCGCATGGCCACGGTGACCTTCCATTATTTAGAGAATGTTAAATGTGATGAAGTGTTTTACCTGTACACTGCATCATTAAGACTGGGTTGTGAGGCAGGGGAGTGTGTGCCTGGCAGGGTGCAGGGGGGGAGGAGGAAAGGGGTGCAGGGGGGGAGGAGGAAAGGGGTGCAGGGGGGGAGGAGGAAAGGGGGGAAGGTGAGGCGTGTGTGTGAGAAATGAGAGAAAAGAATGAACATGAAATTAGTGTCTGGAGTTGGACTGTAACTTTCATTTTCTCTTTGCAGGTCAGAATTATCGCCTTCAAGGTCACAAGGTCACGAGCGGGTAAGTGTTATATTGGAATTGCAGGAGTAAGCTTATTATAATACAGCGAATGTCCATCTGTATGTCCGTCCGTGCGTCTGTCTGTGCAGTTAAGGCTCCGCTATTTGTTATCCGATTTCAACCAAATTTTCAGGAAAGGTCAAGGTCATCCCTGAGATTGCTATAAGCTATATTTGACCAGGTTTAGGCAGTTTTTTCATCAGTTAGAAAAGTTCATTTTCTTTACCTCAGGCCACCAGTAGCTCCATCGTGGAAGGCTAGAAGTGTTGCAGGAACGGAGGTTGTAGTTGGGAGGTTGTGGAGGCGGGAGGTTGTAGTTGGGAGGTTGTGGAGGCGGGAGGTTGTAGTTGGGAGGTTGTGGAGGCGGGACGTTGTAGTTGGGAGGTTGTGGAGGCGGGACGTTGTAGTTGGGAGGTTGTGGAGGCGGGAGGTTGTAGTTGGGAGGTTGTGGAGGCGGGAGGTTGTAGTTGGGAGGTTGTGGAGGCAGGAGGTTGTATTTGGGAGGTTGTGGAGGCGGGAGGTTGTAGTTAGGAGGTTGTGGAGGCGGAAGGTTGTAGTTGGGAGGTTGTGGAGGCGGGAGGTTGTAGTTGGGAGGTTGTGGAGGCAGGAGGTTGTAGTTGGGAGGTTGTGGAGGCGGAAGGTTGTAGTTGGGAGGTTGTGGAGGCAGGAGGTTGTAGTTGGAGGTTGTGGAGGCAGGAGGTTGTAGTTGGGAGGTTGTGGAGGGCGGGGGATTTAGGGTTGTAGTTGGGAGGTTGTGGAGGCGGGAGGTTGTAGTTGGGAGGTTGTGGAGGCGGGAGGTTGTATTTGGGAGGTTGTGGAGGCAGGAGGTTGTATTTGGGACGTTGTGGAGGCGAGAGGTTGTAGTTGGGGAGGTTATGGAGGCGGGAAGGTTGTAGTTGGGAGGTTGTGGAGGCAGGAGGTTGTAGTTGGGAGGTTGTTTGGAGGCGGGAGGTTGTAGTTGGGAGGTTGTGGAGGCGGAGGTTGTAGTTGGGAGGTTGTGGAGGCGGGAGGTGTGTATTTGGGAGGTTTGTGGAGGCGGAGGGGTTGTAGTTGGGAGGTTGTGGAGGCGGGAGGTTGTAGTTGGGAGGTTGTGGAGGCGGGAGGTTGTATTTGGGAGGTTGTGGGAGCGGAGGTTGTAGTTGGGAGGTTGTGGAGGCGGAAGGTTGTAGTTGGGAGGTTGTGGAGGCGGGAGGTTGTAGTTGGGAGGTTGTGGAGGCGGGAGGTTGTAGTTGGAGGGTTGTGGAGGCGGGAGGTTGTATTGGAGGGTTGTGGAGGCGGGAGGTTGTAGTTGGGAGGTTGTGGAGGCGGAAGGTTGTATTTGGGAGGTTGTGGAGGCGGAAGGTTGTATTTGGGAGTTGTGGAGGCGGGAGGTTGTAGTTGGGAAGTTGTGGAGGCGGAAGGTTGTATTTGGGAGGTTGTAGAGGCGGTAGGATTGTAGTTGGGAGGTTGTGGAGGCGGGAGGTTGTAGTTGGGAGGTTGTAGTTGGGAAGTTGTGGAGGCAGGAGGTTGTAGTTGGGAGGTTGTGGGAGGCGGGAGGTTGTAGTTGGGAGGTTGTGGAGGCGGGAGTTGTAGTTGGGAGGTTGTGGAGGCAGGAGGTTGTAGTTGGGAGGTTGTGGAGCGGGAGGTTGTAGTTGGGAGGTTGTGGAGGCAGGAGGTTGTAGTTGGGAGGTTGTGGAGGCGGGAGGTTGTAGTTGGGAGTTGTGGGGGCAGGAGGTTGTAGTTGTGGGAGGTTGTGGAGGCGGGAGGTTGTAGTCGGGAGGTTGTGGAGGCGGGAGGTTGTAGTTGGGAGGTTTGGAGGCGGGAGGTTGTAGTTGGGAGGTTTGTAGAGGCGGGAAGTTGTAGTTAGGAGTGTTGTGAGGCGGGAGGTTGTAGTTGGGAGGTTGTGGAGGCGGGAGGTTGTAGTTGGGAGGTTGTGGAGGCAGGAGGTTGTAGTTGGGAAGTTGTGGAGGCGGGAGGTTGTAGTTGGGAGGTTGTGGAGGCGGGAGGTTGTAGTTGGGAGGTTGTGGAGGCGGGAGGTTGTAGTTGGGAGGTTGTGGAGGCGGGAGGTTGTAGTTGGGAGGTTGTGGAGGCGGGAGGTTGTAGTTGGGAGGTGAGAAGAAAGAGAAAGTAGGAGGGAAGGCAGATGAAATGGATGAAATCTTATTATAATTCACCGAATGTCCGTCCGTCCGTCCGTCCGTCCGTCCGTCCGTCCGTCCGTCTCTCATAGCTAAGGCTCCACCGTCTCTGTCCCAATTTCACCCAAACTCAGAGAGAGAGAGAGAGAGAGAGAGAGAGAGAGAGAGAGAGAGAGAGAGAGAGAGAGAGAGAGAGAGAGAGAGAGAGAGAGAGAGAGACAGACAGAGTTAAATACAGTGATATGTGTACGAAGCCATTCCAATTGTCTTTCCAAGCATCATAATTACTGCGGGTAACTTCTGGTAGTAGTAATGATAATGATGTAATAATTATAGAAATGGTAATTATTATAATAATAATAATATTAGCAATAACAATAAAAATAACAATGATAATAACAATGAAAATAGTTATAATGACAACAACAATAATAATAATGATGATAATAATAAAAGAAAAGTATACGGAAATAAATAATAAAAGTGTAGAGGAGTTAGTGAAACAAGGCAAGGTGTTACCGCAGAGTATTGTTTTTGTTCTTGTATAATTCACTGACTGTTTGTCTGCCCAGCTAATGGTCCGCTCGCA
>JACEEZ010021657.1:0-17903 GCA_016584305.1 Chionoecetes opilio
TTAAACGCAAAGCGTTAATCAAAAACTTTCTCTTTGTGTTTTCGGAGACAAGGCAAATTTTAGTAATATAAATAAGCCTAAATTTCTATTTTACCTTTTTATATCTCATTTTTCTAAAGACTTGTCAGGCTCAGCATAAACAATAAATTGTGAAATACTGCTTTGATCCTCATTCGTTGGACAATTCCTCCATCTTAGGGAGATCTATCAGATATTGATAGATCAAAATAAAATAAATCCGAAAATAAGGGAAGAGATACCACAGTAGTTTATATCAGATGAATTACCCTGTTTCCGCGTGGTTTTATGCTTTGAGCGCAAGTATAGACGTTTCAAATTTCACTACTCGTTTTTTTTCGGGCGACGACAGCGGTACACACTCAAAAATAAACACTAGATGGCGACTCCCTACTGTTGGAAAGCCACTTTGTAGAATATGTTGTCTTTTTTCATTTATAGCCCTACTATGACACAGATAACACAGAATGACAAGACTCCAGAAGTCTTCTAACTTTTCTGAAATCATGGATGTAGCAATGTAAGTATTAACCCCACCACACGTCTGAAAAGGGAAAAAAAGTTGTCCTGGCGACTTAACTGTTATCTACGGTAGGTGTTAATAATTCGTCTTGAAGACTATTAAATACATAAATATTTGTTTCTATTTATTAGTATGAGAAAAAAAAACTTAATTTATGTAAATTTTATATATTTTAGGAGTTAATTTAGTAATTCGCCTTAAATATTACTGAATACAAAAATATTACTGTTTATTTTTTACTATGAAAAAAACCCCGCAAATTCTCATGCTTAATTTTACTACGTATTAAAATATATCTTCATTTTGTCATTTCCATATAACACATTAACGATATTTGATTACCATACATTTTGTTAAGTGTTCGAAAGAGAGAGAGAGAGCGAGAGATAATTTTTTGTTAACTGAATCAATTATACATTTTTTAACTGAAATTCTATTTTTTTTTCTTTTTTTTCTTGTTATTTCAGCAGTCAAGATGGAGGCAAGAGCTGCTGGATCAGTCAAGTCCATGAAGTCAGTCAAGTCAGCTATATAGTGGCCGGTTTACATAATGTCAACACACTCAGCAAAATCAGTTAGGCCTAAGTCAGTTGAATCAGCAAAATCAGTCAAATCTGTTAAGTCAGTCGAATCAGTCAAATATAATGAAAATGTTGAAAATAGTGCACATATTTATTCAGTAAGTCAGTTAAACTCAGTCGAATCAGTAAACTCAGTCAAATCCGATGAAAATATTGAAAAAGTATCAAAATCTGGTTTAGTAAATCAGTCAAAGTCACTCAAGTCAGTCAAATGTGATGAAAATATAAAAAAAACATCACAAATATTGTCTCAGAAAGTCAGTCAAATGAGTCAGTTCATTCAGTCATATCGAATGAAAATGCTCGCTCTGCATTACGCAGGCGCTGGACCATCTCGGTGCCCCCAGCATGGTCCTGGTATGTAAATCAGTATGGCGTTGTTCTGGAGCACCTCGAGCTGCTCCTGCTGGCTGGGGGAGAGCGCGATGAGAACAGGGGCGCAGTAATCCCCCAGGTAGCGCACAGCCTGCATGTAGTACAGGCGGAGGACAGAGAAGGTGGCGCCTGCGTTAAGTCGCGTCATGGCCCTCATCACGTTCAGCCTGGCCTGCGTCCTTTCCTTTCTCGGTAGTCAAGCTGCGCCGTGAACGACAGCCGCCTGTCGAGCCACACCCCGAGGTACAGGTAGAAGTCCGTCCAGGCCAGGCCGATGCCCTGGGCGCGCAGCTGACAGACTGGGTTGGCTGCCTTGATAGTCATGGCCCGGGACTTCTGCGCCGAGACCTTGAGGCGGTGACCTCCTCGCACTTGGCGGTGATGAGGTCGATCGAGAGCGCGCTGCGTCTTGCAAAGCCTGTCACCCCGCCCGGTGACAACGAGGGCCAGGTCGTCGGCGTAGCTGAGCAGGACGGTGCCAGCCTGGAAGGGCTCCATCGTGACCATCTTACGACCGTCATGACACATACTTACAGGCAGCGTGACATTGTTGTGAGGCTATCGTGGTCAAATTTCACGATAGCGTCAATAACCAAATTGGTGGCGCTATCGTGGTTTGATTATGGAATGTGTGAAGGGAGCTTTACTGTTACTGTCTAGTTACTCTAGTACCATCAAACAAGACAAAAAAGATATATTTCATATTATTTAAGTGTACCACAAATATGTATCTAGCGAATTACATTTTCTTTTATAATTTCAAGGGGCAGTGATGCTAACTTTATATACAGCTTAACCATCATTCTAAAACCCTATTTAGGCCTATATTCATGATCTAGAAAGCCTGCAGAGCATATTAAACCATCATAAGCCTATATTCTGATCTAAATAAGCTGTAAAATAAGCTGTAAATAAGCTAAATAAGCTTAAATATGGGTCTGGTCTAGCCATCACGTAAAACGCTATTTATATAAAGATTCAAGAATATCTCAACGCTATGCAGGGTTCAAAATGGCCTTGAATATATGTAGAAACTATGATTAATATATGCGTGGGCTCCTTATTGGTTACGAGTTTCCTTAATAAATCATGTTTTGTATGATCAGAGAAAATTTTCCCAAACAGACATGGCCGCTGTTTTGTAGTAGTTGTGTAAAGATTAAAGGATAAACAACCGATATGCAGGGTTCAAAATGGCCTTGGATATATGTAGAAACTCTATAGTATTCGTGTACGTATTCCTTATTGGTGCAGAGTTTCCTTATTTAATCATGGTTTGTATGTTGAGTGGTTATATTCCTATACAGATGCATGGCCGCTGTTTTGTAGTATTTATAAAAACATTCACGGCTAAAAACAGATATTCAGGGTTCAAAATGGCCTTGGATATATGTAGAAGTTATAATATATTCGTGTGTTCCTTATTAAGTGAAGAGTTTCCTTAATAAATCAGGTTTTGTATGCTCGGAGACAATTTTCCTCTACAGACACGGCTGACATTCCATATTTTCGTTAAGTAACCGGATTAACGTAGACCAGGTGTTTAACATGATATACTGCGGGGTCATGCTTGAGGACTTCCGCGGGGCTTGGGTGAACGAAGAGGCCCTGGGTTTGACGCGCCCATAAATCGAGTTTCGCTACTCTATTATTCAAGGTTTATCTCAGACTACCCCTACCGTAGATAACAGTAAAGTCGCCACCTGCCCCCCGTGATGTCGCCAGGCGCCATATATTACGAATTATAGCATCACTACTGCTGTGTCTGTGCCACTGAAGATGATACACAGTAGTTTATATCATGACTGTATAATATACCCTGTTCAGCGTTGTTTTATGCTTTTTAGCTGCAAGTATATACGGTTTCAAATTTCACTACTTTTTTTCTTTTTCGGGCGACGACGACAGCTGTAGTACGACACTCAGTTAATAAACACTAGATGGCGACTTACTGTTGGTAGGGACTTTGTAGATATTTTGTCATTTGTTCATTTATAGCCCTACTATGACAGATGAAGACACAAATGACACAGACTCAGATAGCCCCTTCTAACTGTCCTGAAATCATGGATTAGAATGTAAGTATTAACGCCACCACACGGCTGTAAACAGAAAAAAAAGTTGTCCTGGCGACTTTTGTGTTATCTACGGGAGAGAGCTGTCTGCTAGTGCTTATAGTGTTGGGGGGAAACCACCACCCCGGGAGGCGGGTTACAAACCCCCGGCAAACCCGGTACCCATTCATGCGGGTGGACAGGGGCTCGCTCGAAACAGCCCAACTGAACGGCGGAGCGGAAACACCCCAACTGTTTCCGCCCCCTCCCGGGAATCAAACCCCGGGCTTTCCTGTAAACCCGACGTGTTTCCCCCACCACTTCTTCTTCTTCTTTTTGTACCTTTTTTGCTTATTTCGTCTGTGGCCTTGTCGCTCGAGGTCAAACTTAAATACATCTTCCTTTTTGCCTCTCCGTCCTTTCTTTCTTGCCACCCGTGGGGAGAAAGGGCACAACGGGCAGTATAACATAGATATAAGTCCCTCCTATCACCTACCCTCCCAGCATTTCTCATTCCCACGCAATCTTCCTCCCAAGCCTTTTTCAAAAAAACCTTTTTATCTCTACAATTTTCTTTCTCTCTTCCTTAGGGTCACTGTTGTTCTTTTTTTTTTTTCCCCCTTCCCCCCTTTTAAACAAATACTCCCCCACTATATCCTCGATGTAAGGATGTTAATTGGAGCCTCGCACTTTTCTTTCTGACTTTTTGTACTGATCGAGGCACCTCACACATTTGGCGTCGCCCGCCGCGGCGCCTGCGCACAGCTGCTGCTGGTCAGTGCCGCTGCCAGCTGTTCCTTACCAAGCCGCCTGTCCTCAAGCTCCAGCTCTGCACTGATCAGCCGGAATCCAAGATGGCAGGAGCGATCTCACGGGTGTACCAAAACACTTCAGGCGGACTTTCCACCCTTCTTCCTGGCGGGCTTGGGCCCGCCTTCATGTTCGAGCGAGGCTTCGACATGATAACGGAAGGAATCTACGACAACGTAAATCAGGGGGTGAGTGAGGGTGGGCGTGAAGCGGCGGCCGTGATGACGCAACGCCCAGCTGATTGAGGCCACGGCGGGCCGGTGGTGTATGTGGTGGCGGTGTGTGTGTGTGGTGGTGGTGTGTGTGTGGTGGTGGTGGTGGTGTTGTGTGTGTGGTGGTGGTGTGTGTGGTGTGGTGGTGGTGTGTGTTGTGGTGGTGTGGTGTGGGTGGTGGTGGGGGGGTGGGTGGTGGGTGTGTGTGTGGTGGTGGGTGTGTGTGGTGGGGGTGTGTGGGGTGGTGGTGGTGGGGGTGTGGTGTGGTGGGGGTTTTTGGGGGTGGTGTGGGGTGGGGGGGTGGTTTTGGTGGGGGGGGTGTGGTGGTGGTGGTGGTGGTGTGGTGGGTGGTGTGTGTGGTGGTGGTGTGTGTGGGTGGTGTGGTGGTGGTGGGGTGGTGGTGTGGTGGTGGTGTGTGTATGTGGTGGTGTGGTGTGGTGGTGGTGTGTGGGTGGAGGGAGGGGGAGGGAAGGACAAACTGGCGCAAGTACGGATCCGTATCCTTAAACGCCGAGGCTAAAGATACGGCGGCCGTATTCTGACACGCTGCTGCTGCTGCAGATACGGCGGCCACCGGTGTAATGTTGGTAAAACTGCAGTTTGATACAATGCTCCCTATCTTGTGACCTACAGTTGAACCCTCCCCGCTAGCTCACTACCTAACCTGGACTTGATTACGTAACCTTACCTCGCTGGGGGAGGGGGGTGGTGGTTGCGCCGGTTATAATGGACGGGGAACTGCGCGGTCTTTTAAGGGATTTAAACCCCTTTAAATATCCTTTTATGGGACAAACTATATATCAGGGTGTTGGGCCCCAAGGCCACAGCTATCATTATAGGACTTAAAAGGATTTTTTGATATTTTTCAGGAATTTTTTATATTCCAGGGTGGGCGGTCCCCTGAACCCCTAAGTATAGCTAACCTAACCTAACTTAACCATGCATAACAGTTGTCCCCTGAACCCCTAAGTATAGCTACCTAACCTAACCTTAACCATGCAAAAACAGTCGTGATAATTTTTATTTTATTTTTTTTTTTTTCTTTAGGGGTTTCCGGGAAAATAAAACTATCTCCATTAAAAAAACTCCATTAACGGTCTTATTCGGGGGCTGAAGTGCTGTAAGGGGGGCGGGTTTACCGCTTTTTTCCTGTAATACAAGGAGGCGGGGTGCGCCCTTCCCCCTCACTTTTCAAGCTTGATGGACGGGGTATTGGAAAAGGTTGTAGTCAAAGTGATTGTGGAGCACCCGTCGGCAACACCAAGATCATGATCTTGGTTTCCGATGATGCAGTAATCTTTTTTGAGTCGCGGAGGTCCCGGTGATGGCTTCGAGGCGCTGCCGGGAGGGAAAACCCTTTTGGGGTTGAGGTCTCCTGGCTCAAAACCAAGGTTCAGGGGTTTGGAGGCTTACTAGATGAAGCAGTACAGTCTGTTATGGTGGCGAGGCATTGAGTTTGGAAAAATTTTACATACCTTGGTGCGCGTCCATAATGACGGGGGTCACTCAAGAAGTCTTAGGCGATTTGGCATAGCCCACGGTGTTATGGACCCCTCAGCGGGAGTATTTGGCGTTGTCGGTACCTGTGCAGGAGGACAAAGATCTGGCCCGGTATTTATAATAAGGCTATGGGATTCCCATAAGGTTCGACATAACATAAAGTTGCCCATAAGATCTCTGTTATAGAGCAAATCTCCGCCATAGCTATGGGTCTAGCAGTTCCTGCTGACATAACTTCCCACTAAACGTAGCATTTACATTACCCTAAAATGTCTCTTAGATCATGAAATAACGCTTGAAATCAGTAAAATATGAGCAGTAAATTATGTGAGAACTTTACGAACTGAAAATAAAGCAATATTAAAGGATTAATTCATATATACGTGTAAATAAGATCCCGTAGAAAAGTTTTACGCGGTAACGATGTAAACACTTGTCTCTCTCCTCCCTATAAATAATATTTTATATCTGCACAAGTAATGGTAGAAGGGTGACGGAAGGAAACACAACAGGTAAACCACGTAGTACAGAAGGGGAAAGGGGCAAAAGCCAGGGAGGGAGTGATGACCAGGCAGATACGGCAGTATACATATAGCTAGGTAGATATACTGCCGTATCTGTAGCTACGTATACTGCCGTATCTCTGCCTGATCATCACTTCCTCCCTGGGTATTGTTTCTTTCTCCTCCTTGACTACATGGTTTACCTTGTGTGTATCCTTCCGTCACCCTTCCGCCATTATATTTGGAAATATGATTTTATTTGGTAAATTTCCAGCGTTTGCCCATACTCTCCCCCTTGCCCCAAACAAGCTTGGGGACCTGTGGGAATGCGGGGTTTGAGGGTGGGGACTAAATAATGCGTCGAAAACACGTATTTTTAGAGTTGTGTAGGAGTCAAAATTACCTATATCTAGGGTACTTTTCCCTAGATATGGGAAATTGACCTAACCTTCAAGCTCAGAGATTACAAGGCCCCCCTCGTAATCTAACCTAACCTAAGCAAATTAAACCTAACCTCCTAGCGAGGGGCTCTGCCCCCCTCGACCCCCGATAAATAATCTATCCTAACTTAGTGATAATCACTCGATAATCTATCCTAACTTAGCGATAATCACCCGATAATCTAACCTAACCTAATGGGGCCCCTCGACACCCCCGGTAATCTAATTTTGTTTTACCTTACTTCTTAGTGGGAGGGGTGGGGGAGGGTGGCGGGGACTCGAAACTCCGGTCATTTTGTTTGTGAGGATCGTCAGGGGTCCACACGTTTTCTTGACTGAAGAAATCCAATCAATTTTCCCTAGATCTAGGGAATTTTTACGCCACTACCTAACTCAATAACTATGTGGTTGCAACGCACATTTTATACCCCAGCCAAATATCCCGCATACCCCCCAAGGTGCCCAAACTTGTTTTGGGGGAGAGGGGGGAGTATGGGCAAACACTACAATAATACCTGTTATTTATAGGGAGGAGAAAGACAAGTGTTTACGTGCATCTCACTCTTCTTCCTCTTGTGACCTGCATCGCCTCTGCTTTTCTTCTCTTGCCGCGGACACTTTCCAATGAGGATTTGGCTTTAGTTAGAAGGTTAAAACGTGGAGTTAGGTTAGGTTAGTGCATCTAAAGGTGGGGTTAGGTTATTAATTTCATAGCTTAATTCTTACTAAAAACATTTGATATCTCCAAAAGTAATGATTTGCGACAGAAACTCATTGAGAGTTTCTTAGAATCCATTAAGGTAACCAGAAAGCACACTCCCAATTGTGTAGGTAATTCTGGTCCTAGTGTAAAAAATTAACCTTGTTTCCAAGTATTACATTTTAGTTTTTCCGGAAGTAGTATCTCCACTACGTGCTGAAGCTGAAATGATAGCCCTCCAGAAGGCAGATATGACTGCGTAGTTAAAACAAATCTTTACCTTTATTTCTGCCAAAAACAAGAACTAAATTTATTATAAACATATCAATACTAAATAGAAAATAATAATGCCTTCGAAAAATGTTGTGTCAAATAAACAATGAAAACCCTTTATTCATCATTTTCATCTATGTAGAAGTGGAACTGTCGTCGAAAATTTCCGTCGGCGAGACCGGTTGTCTCACAGAATTTGGGTACACGAGAGTATTACCATGGACGGCCTTGAGCAAGCATTTTCCCTGTCCACTCCAGCTGCTCCTTGGTCATCACTGCAGCAGCTGCACTGCTCAGTGCCTGCTGCATCTTGCCAATGGCGAGGAAACAATCATAATGTTATTATAATTTTCATTCCCGCTGTCAGTGTATGGTTCCTTTTTTATTTACTCTGGAGGAATGCATTCACGAGAGTGACATACATAATTCCCTCATGGTTCAGCCGATACCTCTTGACAAGTTCTTCGTCACTCAATTAGCCGAGAACGTCTCTTCTGGCACGAAAATGCCTGAGTTGGCGCTGGCGGAAGAGTTGTTGAGCTGCCATGTTGACGGCTTATGTCAACATAAGGATCCTTATGGGACCTCCGGACATCCCCTAGCGCTTATGGGGAACTTTATGGGAAAACACGAGCACTTATGGAATTTTCGGTGACTTATGGCGAACTTCGCCATTTTGTCTGCTTATGGGAAACCCATAAGCTATTATAAATACGGGCCCTGGATCTTCAAGTCGCTTGTGATCCCTGTCTTACTCTATGGTTGTGAGACATGGACACTAAATAGTGACTTGAAGAGACTAATCAATGCCTTTGGTAATAAGTGTCTTCGCAGAATCATGGGGTATCGCTGGGATGATTACGTGTCAAATCAGCGATTGCACCGTGAGACTGAATCGAGGCCTATTACCTGCATAGTCCGTCAGCGCCAACTTCGGCTATATGGGCATGTGGCACGCTACCCTGAAACCGATCCTTCCCATCGGGTTGTATCTGTAAGAGACAATCCGGCATGGAGGAGGCCAAGGGGCCCCACAAGGCTCGTGTGCTGGGCAAGTTGATGTTTCTTGTCGAGAGCTGCTTGGTATGGGAAAGGAGCCTGCATGGGAACTCGCGCGGCGTGGTGACCCCCGGGAGTGGCGTCGTAGGGTGGGCGAGGCGACGCGTCCCCCGGCGTATGCCCCCAAGGATTGATTGATTGATTAGAAGAAGCACCTATTGTAGGCCGGGAAGAATTAGTCGGTGTCTCTGAAAACTACCGCAAAGTTCTCGTCCATTATCATAATAGGACATAATTGTTTAATAGCGCACACACCCTCCCTCCCTGTCCGCAGGCCCCCACCCTAAAGAAGGTTAGGTAGTATAACTGCACAACAACAACTCCAACCCTTTTTACTTAACCCCTTGAGGCCCAAAACGTAATTTCCATTGTAATTTGACCACTATTAGACGATTTTTAGTGACTATAGGCAATATTTTATAGCTATGACCTGTTTAGTATCCTTGTCCACTAACTCATTTCGTATATTCAGTTAGTTTTTGTAATTTAATGGTAAATCTCAATATAACCTAACCTAACCTTACCAATAACCTCCTAGCGAGACCCAAGGGCGAGAAAGAACTAGAATTTTACCAGGTAGGTGAGGTTATATTGAGGTTAGGTTAGCATTTTTCTTCTACTTTTTACCTCTCCCCCACTTTATAATTACAGTAAAACCTCTCATTCGAACGCTCATTATTCGGACTTTTGACATTATTCGGACCTTCTCTTTTTTTCTTTTTTTTTTTATTATTATTATTATTTTTTTTTTAAAGGGTCGAAATTTCCTAGTTATATAATTATATACACCTAGAATTTTTTTTTTTTTTTTTTTTTTTTTTTTTTCTAAGGGGTCCGAAATTTTTCTACTATATGACACTAGAATTTTTTTTTTTTTTTTTTTTTTTTTTTTTTTTTTTTTTTTTTTTTTATATATATATATACTAATATTTTATTATTATTATTATATATATATATATATATTATAATTATTATATTAATATACTATATAATACTATATTGGGATCGAACTTTCCTGCTATATGTATATACCAAGATGATTTTTTTATTTATTTTTTTTATTATTATTATTATTAATTATTTTTATTTGGTTTATTTTTTTTATTTTATACATAAGCCCCCTATATATAATGACTCCATTATTCGGATCCTTGCATTACTCGGACACTCTTGCCCAATTGCCCCATATGAGGGTTTACTGGTACGTGTTCAGGTGTCTGAAGGGATCTGTGAAGGTCAGAGGCAAAAAGACCACTATAAGGCAGGAAGGACTTAGAATGTTCCCCAAATTTTTACATGGATAAGGAAATGGGCTCCCACATTAAGGCCGGTTCCCACCATGTCCGCTTCTAACGGCCACGCTGCCGTTGCACCACCCAACAAATGACGTCACCATCATCACTCTTGAGTGCTGTAGTGGGAGTCCGGGCACAGTTTTGCTCTTCGGAGAGATGACTTGATTTAACTTTGTACGGCAGCCACTCAAGCCGCTCGGTGCGGTCGACTTTTTTGTGACGTCGTGTTGGGCGGTGAACGGCCAGCGGTGGCCGTACAAGCGGACTGGTGGGAACGGCTTAATGCGGGACGCCCCATTTTTTACATCACTGTAAAAATTTGGGAACATTCTAGTCCTTTCCCGCCCTTATTAGTGGCCTTTTTGCCTCAAACATCACAATCCTTCAGACACCTCTAACACTACAGTAAAACCTCTCTATTGGGACTAATTGGGCCAAGGAGTGGTCAGAGTAATGCAAGGATCCGAATAATGGGGGATTATATATAGGGGGATATGTAAAAAAAAAAAAAAAAAAAAAAAATCTTGGTACATATATACATATAGCTAGAAATTTCAACCCCTATATACAATAATAAAATAAAAAAAAAAATAAAAAAATTCTAGGTAAAAAATACCTAGGAATTTTCGACCCCTAAAAAAAAAAAAAAAAAAAAAAAAAACTAGGTGTATATAATTATATAGCTAGGAAATTTCGACCCTTTAAAAACAAAAAAAAAAGGTCCGAATAATGTCAAAAGTCCGAATAATGAGCATCCGAATACGAGAGGTTTTACTGTAATTATAAGTGGGGAGAGGTAAAAAATAGAAGTAGAAAATAATAACCTAACCTCAATATAACCTCACCTACCTGGTAAAATTCTAGTTCTTTCTCGCCCTTATTAGTGGGCTTTTTTCCTCCAGACCTTCACAGATCCCTCGCGCCACACCGGCCAAACAGAAATAACTGTAAATAGCACTATTGAGGTCTTATCTTTTGCATGGGAGTGGGCGATGTCCCTCCGAACACAGTTTTTGAAGACATTTTTTTGGACACTCACCCACTCCCACGGGAAAGACTGTATCTCCCTCCCTGGACAGCCACCCTGAATAAATAAAAAATTCATGAAAGATATAGAAAATCTGTTTTAAGTCATATAATGGTAGTTGTGGCCTTGGCAACACACTGGTGGGTAGTTTTTCCCGTATCAGGATATTTAAAGGGATTTAAATCTTCCTTAAAGTAAAGCAGTTATCGGGAGTGCATCAGAGTTCACTGTTCCACTGTTCAGTGGCTTTGTTGCTGCTGATAAGGCAGGGCACTGTGGCAGCACCTTGGGTTACAGGTTCCCAGCCTCATAATAACATCCTTATGGAGTCAGGAAGCCGTTAACACACACAAACACAGAAAAACGAAAAAGTGTATCTGAGCAATCAGAATACCAACCTGGCATGTTCTGAAAGTGCTCAAACCTGGCCACAGTGAGACCCTTACCTTGAGTGACTAATATCCTGCCCTGCAGGAGGAGTGTCTGAGTTACTGCAACATTCATAATAACCTCAGAAATTAATGGGACCTATTTCCAAGACTTATAAGGTTTACTGACGTAACACTTTGTCAAACTCAAAAAATATTTACGGTGCGTTTTCTGAAAAAATGTAAATTATTCTAATACAATTTCTTCATCTTCATCATTTTTTATCTGATCTTTACGTAGCGGCAGCGAGGCACAGCGGGGGAAACATTGAAAACTGTGGTGGAGTTTTGTCTGTCAATCAGGAACACAGTGTTTCAACGCGGCACTGGTGTTTCAAACTGAATTTTTTTGAGATATTTTTCTATTTTTAAATATTTTATTCTCGGTGATAAACAAAGACAGAAAAACCCCACCCTAGAATCTTTCTCTATAAGCACAAGAGTTAAAGGTTACAAAATAAAAGAAAGGCGTCAATAATCCTAAAAGTTGAAAGCAATTTAATCCAGCCTAATTTAATATCAGCCTACAGGCGCTATAGGCCAAATGTAAAAAAAAAAAAAAAAAAAAAAAAAAAAAAAAAAAAAAAAAAAAAAAAAAAAAAAAAAAAAAAAAAAAAAAAAAAAAAAAGCAAAATTTTCCTCTTTTTCTCCTTCTTTTTAATTTGTCCAAAAACTGTTGGCCAGATCTGAATGACACTTATGTTTTGAAGTCCTTACTTAGCCCTAAATAACTCACTAAATTTGCAGCAAGATCCATCAGTTCAACAACATTTAGGGTGGCGGTCCCCTTAACCCCTTCACGCCAATCTTTCCTTGGCTATAAAAAGTGTCTGTTGTTAGCCATAAAATTACGAGAAGTCACTGAATATACCACATGAGTTAGTGGACAAGGATACTAAACAGGTCATAGCTATAAAACATTGCTTATACTCACTACAAATTGTCTAATGGTACCCAAATTACAATGGAAATTACGTTCGGGCCTTAAATTATAATGGAAATTACGTTCTGGGCCTTAAATTACAATGGAAATTACGTTCTGGGCCTTAATTACAATGGAAATTACGTTCTGGGCCTTAAATTACAATGGAAATTACGTTCTGGGCCTTAAATTACAATGGAAATTACGCTCTGGGCCTTAAATTACAATGGAAATTACGCTCTGGGCCTTAAATTACAATGGAAATTACGCTCTGGGCCTTAAATTACAATGGAAATTACGTCTGGGCCTTAAATTACAATGGAAATTACGCTCTGGGCCTTAATTACAATGGAAATTACGCTCTGGGCCTTAAATTACACTGGAAATTACGCTCTGGGCCTTAAATTACAATGGAAATTACGTTCTGGTCCTTAAATTACAATGGAAATTACGTTCTGGGCCTTAAATTACAATGGAAATTACGCTCTGGGCCTCAAATTACAATGGAAATTACGCTCTGGGCCTTAAATTACAATGGAATTATGCTCTGGGCCTTAAATTACAATGGAAATTACGCTCTGGGCCTCAAGGGGTTAATACGTCAATAGAGTGCTGTACAAAGCTATCTCGGTGTCTTTTATTTTTTTAACGTCGCCTCCGTGGTGCAGTGACTAGCGTGCCTGGCTACGATCTGCGGGCCCTGGTTCGATCCCGGGCCAGGGCAAGTCGGCGACCAGCCCACCCAGCTGTTCTTCCTTCCTTTCTGGGTTGATAAATGGGTACCTGGGGTAACCTGGGGAAGGTAACTGTGGTAACCCGGGAGTCACACTAGCCCTGTGTCCCGGGGTAACGGGTCCTCACCCACCACAGGCTCTAAGGGCTAATGCCACGGAGATGAGCACCGAGGCCACGCCCAGCACAGCGTATGCCCCCATCTTTACCTTTACCTTTATTTTTTAACCATTAATTCTTCTGCTTATAAAGAAAGATTCTATGTTTTTTTTGTCTTTGTTTATCACCAAGAAAGAACAAAATTAATATAGAAACATTTCCCCCAAAATTAAGTTTGAAACACGAGTGCCGTGTTCCTGATTGACACAGACAAAAGAGTCAAGTACTTCCATTTCTTAGGAATAACCCCGCGGTCTTCAAATGTTCAAATGTTTTCAAGGCTTCTTTGCCCTCGTCCAGATAGCACTTTATAATGGCTACTTCAAGAAGAGAGGCCTGAGGGCTGCTTATCCCTAAATGCCCATCTATCCTTGGCTGCCTGGTGAGCCGTGGCTGTCATTACCTGGAACAAATAAAATGAAATCGTGCGTGTTTCCGGAGCCGCCTGTGTATATTTTCCATTCCCTGTAATAGCGTGTGGCGTGATGTCTCCAGCCAATCACCGTTGTCCAGGCTCGTGACGTCACATTGGGGTTGAGCTTCAGTGATTGCTGGGTTACAATCTGTGTGCTTTATTTAAGATTCAATCCATCAATCCTTGGGGGCATACACCGGGGGGCGCGTCGCCTCGCCCACCTTACGACGCCACTCCCGGGGGTCACCACGCGCGAGTCCTCATGGAGGGAACTCGCGCCTCCCTTCCCATACCAAGCAGCTCGACAGGAAGCATCAGCTTGCCCCAGCCACGAGCCTTGTGGGCGCCCCCTTGGCCTCCTCCACGCCGGATTGTCTCTTACAGATACAACCCGATGGGAAGGATCGGTTTCAGGGTAGCGTGCCACATGCCCATATAGCCCAAGTTGGCGTTGACGGACTATCCAGGTAACAGGCCTCGATTCAGTCTCACGGTGCAATCGCTGATTTGACACGTAATCATCCCAGCGATGCCCCATGATTCTGTGAAGACACTTACCGTAAATGGCGGCGTACAAATCGACTCTTTGAGCCTGAAAAAATCTCCAAACTAGGGTCGACTTATACGGCGTGTGGATAACATCGGAAGACAAACAAGTGTCTTTGTTTAGGTGCTAAGGCGATGGAAAGGAGGCTCACCCGTCATTCGGAGGGTCATTTCCGGAAAGCACAATTTTGACAAGTCCGTGATTTATGAGACTATTGCCAGGTTTCAGATGAGATCCTCATTACTATTTTGGTTCTGTATCAAAATCAGTGAGTGATCTCGGGCCCTCTCAAACATGACACCACCCCTTGGCGCTAGGAGTATAAGGGGGGAGTCTCCCGGGGAAATCAATATATTTTCCCCGTATTCCGTAGCGCCAATATGTCATCGCCGTCGTTTTTGTTTTTCTGAATCGTGTTGACATAATCTGACCCAAGTTTCATTTTTGTGATCAGATAATAACTAGTAGTATTTTTTTCCCCAAGATCTTTCAGATTTCTTTAACAAAAAAGAACAAAATCGCAGCCTTGTTTGTAGGGGCGAGCGGGGGAGGTTGCATCGAGGGCAGGTTGCACCATTGCCTCTAACTCGCATGTTATCACACGTACATCGTCTTAATAGTACTACTACTACTACTACTACTACTACTACTACTACTACTACTATTATAAACTACTACTACTACTACTACTACTACTACTATTATAAACTACTACTACTACTACTACTACTACTACTACTACTACTACTACTACTATTATAAACTACTACTACTACTACTACTACTACTACTACTACTACTACTACTACTATTATAAACTACTACTACTACTACTACTACTATAAACTACTACTACTATAAACTACTACTACTACTACTACTACTACTACTACTATTATAAACTACTACTACTACTACTACTACTACTACTACTACTACTACTACTACTACTACTACTACTAAATACTACCCATTTAAATTTTTCTCTACCCACTATTATAAACCCTACTACTTTCTTTCTACTAAATATAAAAATAAATACACTACTACTACACTACTACTACTACTACTACTAAATTTTAAAATACTACTACTACTACTACTACTTTCTACCCATTATAAAATACTACTCCCTTAAACTACTACTACTACACTCTACACTAAATACTACTACTACTACTACTACTACTACTAATACTATTATAACTCCCACACTACTACTACTACTACTACTAATCTATTATAACTACTATACTACTCTACTACTATAAACTACTACTACTATAAACTACTACACTACTAAATACTACTATTATAAACTAAATACTACTACTCTAAATTTTAAAATACTACACTACTACTACTACTACTACTACTACTACTAAATAAATTTTAAAAATACTATAAAATCTACTACTACTACTATAAAAATTTACTACTACTAAATACTACTACTACTACTAAATACTAACTAAATACTACTAAATACTATTATAAACTACTATACTACTCTATTTAAAAACTACTACTACTACCCAAATACTATTTAAACTACTACTACTACTATAAACCCACTAATACTACTATAAAATACTACTACTACTACTACTACACTCCCACTACACTATTTTAAAAACTATACTATACTACTACTCTACATTAAAAACCCCACTACTACTACTATAAAATACTACACACTTAAAATCACTACACTACTACTACTACTACTACTACTACTACTACTACTCCCATAAACTACTACTACTCTACTACTACTAAAACTATAACCCTAAATCTACACTCTACTACTACTACTACTACTACAAAAAACTACTACTACTACTACTATACAATAAACTACTACTACTACTACTACTACAATAAACTACTACAATAAACTACTACTACTACTACTACTACAATAAACTACTACTACTACTACTACTACAATAAATACTACTACTACTACTACTACAATAAACTACTACTACTACTATTTACTACAATAAACTACTACTACTACTACTACTACAATAAACTACTACTACTACTACTACTACAATAAACTACTACTACTACTACTACTACAATAAACTACTACTACTACTACTACTACAATAAACTACTACTACTACTACTACTACAATAAACTACTACAATAAACTACTACTACTACTACTACTACTACTACAATAAACTACTACAATAAACTACTACTACTACTACTACTACAATAAACTACTACTACTACTACTACTACAATAAACTACTACTACTACTACTACTACAATAAACTACTACTACTACTACTACTACTACAATAAACTACTACTACTACTACTACTACTACAATAAACTACTACTACTACTACTACTACTACTACTACAATAAACTACTACAATAAACTACTACTACTACTACTACAATAAACTACTACTACTACTACTACAATAAACTACTACTACTACTACTACTACTACTACAATAATAAACTACTACAATAAACTACTACTACTACTACTACAATAAACTACTACTACTACTACAATAAACTACTACTACTACAACAATAATAATAAAAAAAGTTAATGCGAGTTAGAGGCAATGATGCAACCTGCCCTCGATGCAACCTGCCCCGCTCTCCCCTACCTGCCCGTCAGGGTGGCAAGGTTGGTAGAGACGTGAGCTCGCAATGTGCAGCGTCCCTGTGCATTCGGTCAGCGGTTTGAGTCCGCCTAGTTCGTGCTGACGTGGCGGCGCTTTGTATAGTCAATAACCTTGTAGTTGGTACTTGCAAAGTGTCTAGATAGGATGAAAATCTTATCTTATCTCCCCTACCTACCGTGGGGCTTAAGTCACCACCACCACCATCTGCGTTTAGTCGTATTCCCTCCTTAAGTTTTTGCTTCCCTTGCCCATACAGTAAAACCTCTCGTATTCGGACTGCGACATTATTTGGACCTCCTCCTTTTTTTTTTTATCATTACAGTAAAGCCTCTCATATTGGGACTAATTGGGCCAAGGAGTGGTCCGAGTAATGCAAGGATCCGAATAATGGGGGGATTATATATGGGGGTATATGGAAAAAAAATTAAAATAAATAAATTAGGTGTATGGTATAGCTAGGAAATTTCGACCCCTGAAAAAAAGAAAAAAAATAAATAAAATCTAGGAATATATATATACTAGGAATTTCGTCCTGAAAAAAAAAAAGATAAAATAAAATTAGAGTATATAGCTAGGAAATTTCGATCTCCCTGAAAAAAAAATAAAAAAAAAAATAAAATTAGGAGTATATAGCTAGGAAATTCGACCCAAAAAAAATAAAA
>JACEEZ010021659.1:0-27500 GCA_016584305.1 Chionoecetes opilio
TTTTCCAAATAATAAACCCCGAAAATTTTGGGCCGGAAAGATTTTGGGGGGGGGGAGACGAAGCTTTTAAAAGAAACCGGACGAGTGAACAAGGGCCGAGGAAAAGATGAAACCAGGCCTGACCCCGAGAGTAGGAATTGAGGATGGAGACCGGGGCGGGGGTTTTAAAATTAAAAAAAATATAAAAAAAAAACCAAAAAAGAGAGAAGAAGGGGCCGAAAAAAAGGGAAAGAAGGAGAGAGAGATAGAGAAAAAAGGGGGGAAAGAGAAAAAGAAAAAAAAAGGATTAAAAAAAAAACGGGGAAAAAGGGAAAGAGACGAGGAAAGGGGGAGAAGAAGAGAGAGAGGGAAGAGAGAAGAGAAATTCCCAGACAGCAAAGAAAGATAAGAGAGAAATAAAAGAAGAAAAAACAGGAAGAAGAGGAGAGGAAAAGAGAGAGAGAGAGAGGAGAAGAAGAAGAGAGAGAGAGAGAGAAAGGGAGAGAGAGAAGAAGTTCAATAAATAATCAGCGAAGAAAAGATGCAGAGAGAGATAAGATCAGAGAGAGCGTAGAGAAAGTATACACTTATTTTTGGGGAAAATATTTGATTCTTATCCCCCTAGAAAATGTTTGTTTCAAACCACCCCTTGCACACGGGGCGGTGCTTTTTGGGAAGAAAGACGAAGAGAGAGAGAGAGAGAGAGAGAGAGAGAGAGGGGGAGGGGGAGAAGAGAGAGGGGGAAAAGAGGAGAGAGAGAGAGAGAGAGAGAAGAAAAAGAGAGAGGAAGAGAGAGAGAGAGAGGTACGTAAATGTTCATTCCACTTGCTATGTCACCAATGTTGTCGTTGTACAGGTTAGCAGGACTACGAACAAGAGTTTTGGTCACCCGAATAATAAATTAAAGATAAATCAGTCAGCCATTGTTGTCGTGGCCTTATCACCGGCGTTAAGAGAGACTATATAATTAGTGAAATTAGGGAAAAGGGGAAAAAAAATTAAGGATCCCAAATAAGCCAAAAAACCAAGAAAGGAGGGGAGAAAAAAAATGAAATTAGCTTAAAAAAATTTGTCTTCTTTTATAATCATTTTTAAAATTAGTAGGAAATAGTCCCAATATCTTTTTTTTCAGGAAATGTCTGGAAAATAGAAAAAATATAAAGAGAATGATTCATAGGGTGTAAGTAGATTAATGGTCAGACAGTTTCCTATAAAGGTACAATCATAACTGAGCAAAATGTGACATTGAAGATAAGCTTACAGTTACGTGAAAAATTAGTAAGTGAAACATTTTTAGTCAATCATTTTTCCAACAACCTGCACGTGACTGGTGTGTGGAAGGGGGGGAGAGGGGACAAAAGGGAAGGGGAGATATGGATGTTTGGCGACGGACACACCTGCCCCCGACACCCTTACTGAAGGGAAGGGAGAGAAGCCAGAAGGAAAGATAGTATGTAGTAAGAGGGCGGGCGTTACACAGGGGACACTTTAAAGGGACGTGCCCCCTTTGGATGAAGGCGCCCCAGGCAAGATTTGGTTTTTTGTAGTATTACATCAGATACTTCTTCCTCCCCTCCTCCTCCTCCTCCTCCTCCTCCTCCTCCTCCTCCTCCTCCTCCTCCTCCTCCTCCTCCTCCTTCTGTAATCCTTTATTTAGAATCTTAAATCATATTCCTTTAATTTTCAACACTTTTATATCTTAAAGGAGATATGTAACGTTTCCCTCAGTCTTCTCAAGTGTATTTCATTCTCGCTTTATTCGTGATCTCCTTCTCCCCCCCTCTCCCTCTCCCCCTTTCTCTATTCTTCCCTTTCAAGAAGAAATCCGTTCTGTCGATAAACTTGCCTTCACACCTTCTTTCCTTTACTTTCTTGGACAGCCGACGCTTTTCACCTTTTATAGCCTCTTCCTCTTTCTTCTTCTTCTGCATTTCTTCTCTATTTCATGTTTCCTTTTTCCTCTACTCGTCCTCCTTCCTCTCTTCTTCCTCCTCCTCCTTTTCCTCCTCCTTTCAACATGTCCTGTGGGATTGTTTACTTCCTGAAAAGTCTGTAAAACTGGCTCCTTAAGGCAAGAAGAAGAGGCTGTTGTGGCGGTGGTGGAGGGGAGACGATGAGGGGAGGTTACCCGACCAAGGAAGATGAAACAGATGAGGAGATTAGCAAGACGCATTGTGGAGCGAAAGAAGGAAAGAAAAATTGGGAGGAAGAACGGAGGAAGGAAGAAGGTGGAACAAAAAAACAGAGAAGGCTGGAGTTTTATAACCATTCACTTTTTTTTACCTTAAAATTGTTGGTTCAGAGTCTTTATTGTTCCTTAAAGTCCAAAGCAAGAATATTTTGTTTACCAGCACCTCATATTACACCCCCCACCCCCACACCCCCACCCACACACACACACACACACAACACACAACACACACACACACACACACACAACACACACACACACACACACACCACACCCCCCCCCCACCACACCCCACCCACACCCACCACCCACCCACACCACCCACCGCACCCACACACACCACACACACACACACACACACACACACCACACACACACACACACACACACACACACCACACACACCCACACACACACACACACCCACACACACACCACAACACACACACACACACACACAGGGGCATGGTGCACACGGAGGTATATAGGTATCGTGTCAGACGGCCACTCATCCTCTGTTAATCACCTCCGGATAAATAATATGACGTGTTTTTATTGTGGTCACGAGTTAGTCATGTGGCTGAGGCTCGTGTGTGTGTGGAGGAGGAGGAGGAAAATGAGTGAGTGAAAAGGAAAGTCTAATGTTTTGTTCAGTCAGTTTGTTCAGTTTTTGTTCAGGTTTCTTGGCGGAGATATGTGTTCTCGGATTGCTTTGTTCATATATTTATCACGTAGGCTCCTATCCTCCTGCATTCTCTTCTGTCTTTTACTTTACTCATTTATTCATTCACTCAACTTTCCCACCATTTTTCTCTCTGAACTTTGCATCTCTCCTCTATATATTACTTCATTTGTTTTAACTTTTGAAGCGCCTCTCTCTCTCTCTCTCTCTCTCTCTCTCTCTCTCTCTCTCTCTCTCTCTCTCTCTCTCTCTCTCTCTCTCTCTCTCTCTCTCTCTCTCTCTCTCTCTCTCTCTCTCTCTCTCTCTCTCTCTCTCTCTCTTCACTTCCTTACCTTTCTTTCCTTTCCTCAATAATTTACTTCATGTTTTCTTATTTACGCATTCTCCTCACTCACCCCTCACTCACCCCTCACCTCCCATCCGAAATTGAGACCCATCACCCCTCCTTCGTAATTGTCTTGTTTTCTTCTTACCTTATTTTTTTCAGTCGCAATCCGCTTTTATGTATATCTAATAACTTTACCATTCGCGTGTTTTTCTTTAACCTGTCTGTATACGTGCGTTTTCTGTAAGTAATCGGGTCTCTCTCTCTCTCTCTCTCCTCTCTCTCTCTCTCTCTCTCTCTCTCTCTCTCTCTCTCTCTCTCTCTCTCTCTCTCTCTCTCTCTCTCTCTGATGGATGGTTGTGGTCTTTGTTCAGTCATACATTTCTCAGATTGTTTTTACTCCGTGTGGTTTTCCTTCACTCGAAGTAATGTTTCAAGTTGTTTATATATATATTCAAACTATTGTTCTTTTACTGTTCATTTTCCCCTCTCTCTCTCTCTCTCTCTCTCTCTCCCTTTTCTCTCTCCTCTCTTCTCTCTCTCTCTCTCTCTCTCTCTCTCTCTCTCTCTCCATTCATCTGTCGTCTTTTTATTTCTGCATCCATCTTTATAAAAGCTTTCATTACTACCATTATATTCACATATATCATAATTACATTACGTAGTACACATCACAATCTTCACAATCTACGTAATTTCTTGCTGTGTCTATTTTTTCATGTCACACACCACCACCACTTACCACTATTTCTTTCTCTCTTCATTTTTCTATTCTCTTCCTCCCCTCACTAACTATCCATCCATCCCTTTTCATTTAGCCATCCTCCCTCCTTCTCCTACCAATTATTTATCTACCTTCCCTCTCTAGTCTCCCTCCTTCCCTCATTCCCTTTCTTTCTCTAAATTTTTCTCCTCTTCTTCTCTCTTTCCCCTCACTAACTAGCCATCCATCCTTCTCATTTAACCTCCTCCCCTCTTCTCCTACCTTTCTTTATCTTCCTTCCCTCCCCTCCCTCCCCTCGTATAGCTGTGAAGAAAGGAGTAAGTGGCAAGCCTGGGTAGGTAGGAACCCCCCCCCCCCTTCACCCCTTTACACACACTAATGGACTGGCCTTCCGGAGAGCGGCAGAGACACTCTTTCCTCTCCTTATCTTCCTTTCTTTCCTCCACTTCCTTCCTCTTCTCCTTCAATAGGCTCCTCCTCCTCCTCCTCCTCCTCTCGTTGGTCTTACTCACGCTCTCCCTTCCTCCTCCTTCTATATTTTTTTTGGTTTTCCTTTTATCACTTTTATCACCTCACACACTTGGTCGCCACTCAAATGTTTCTCAAATGTTTCTCGTGACTCTCTCTCTCTCTCTCTCTCTCTCTCTCTCTCTCTCTCTCTCTCTCTCTCTCTCTCTCTTCCTTCTTTTGTTTGTTGGTTTTCCACTTATCACTTTTGGTCGTCACGTTAATGTTTTTCAAATGTTTCTCGTGAGACTCTCTCTCTCTCTCTTTCTTTTTTCTCCTCTCTCTCTCAGTCTCTTTTCTCTCTCTCTCTCTCTCTCCTCTCTCTCTCTCTCTCTCTCTCCTCTCTCTCTCTCTCTCTCTCCTCTCTCTCGGCTTTTATTTATTTATATTGCTTCATCAAACACTATTTTATTATTTCCTTCTTCCCACCTATCTCTCTTCCTATATTTCCAGTTTTTTTTTGTATACTACAGTCACAATTTCTTTACTCTTTTTCCTTATATCAAACTCCCCTTCATTTTCTCCCCCGTCCTCGTCCTCCCCTACTCTATCCTTTCTTCCATCCCTCCTTCCCTCCTCTCCCTCCTTCCTTCCCGCCATAAAGACCTCTTTCTGCAGCGTGTGTTCGACAGGTCTTACGAGAGGATGAGTCTTTATAGTCAGGAAAATCGTGGACGAAAATCTTACGAGGAAGTAGTTTCATAAAGCGGAAATCACGAGAGAGAGAGAGAAAGAGAGAGAGAGAGAGAGAGAGAGAGAGAGAGAGAGAGAGAGAGAGAGAGAGAGAGAGAGAGAGAGAGAGAGAGAGAGAGAGAGCGAAAGAGAGAGAGGAGAGAGAGGAGAGAGAGAGAGAGAGGAGAGAAGAAGAGGAGGAGAGAGAGAGAGAGAGGGAGAGAGAGAGAGAGAGAGAGAGAGCATCATAAGATAAAAACAAAAAGATGTATACGACCTAACATTGAAAGAAAAACTGCATTGTCGTCTCACCTATGGGAAATGTGGAAAAAAAAGAGGCTGGTAAAAAAAAGGAGGAGGGAAGGAATAGGGTACGAAGGGAGAAAGGGAGAAAAAGGGGAAAAAAAGGACCCATTACCCCCAAGAATCTGCCACTGGAGAGGAGAAACTGGGTACTCTGTGGAGTGGAAATTTTTTTGTCCTCTGCAATAGTACTTTGAAGATAGAAAGAGAGAGAGAGAGAGAGAGAGAGAGAGAGAGAGGCGAGAGAGAGAGAGAGAGAGAGAGAGAGAGAGAGAGAGAGAGGAGAGAGTGTGGTTATCGGGATCTTCCAGACTTCTATGGTTGATGATAAGTGTGTGTGTGTGTGTGTGTGTGTGTGTGTGTGTGTGTGTGTGTGTGTGTGTGTGTGTGTGTCCTCCATACTCTCTCTCTCCTTGCATGTACTTGTTTATCTGTATCTCTTTGTCCACCTCAGTGTATGTCTGTCTCTCTGTCTCCCTGTCTCTTTGTTTCACGTTTTAGAGAGGGAGATCATGGCCAAAATAGCTTTGTTTACTTTAATTACAGCTGACATGAACCACCTGATGGGTTGAGAGTGGGGACGATAGGACAGATACTGGTAAGAGAGATGAGAGAGGTGATGTGTGCGAGAGATGAGCTGGTGATGTGTGGTGAGAGAGGGTTGTACTTGGTGAGGTGAGGGTGGCTAAGTAGCTGATGAGAGAGATGAGGGAGGGAAGCTGAAGAGTCTAAAGATGGAAAGAAAGGAGGACGCATAGTTTAGGTGTTAAGTATTAGCATATTTGTGGTAGAGAGGAAGGTTGTGCTTTGTCTGGCAATGGGTTGGAGGGGTAACGTAACTACGTAACGTAACGGTGAGGAGGGAAATATAGACATGAGAGCAACTGTTATGTTGAGGGAGAAAAAAACAACCACGTCCTGAAAAGGTTAATGGACAAGGAAACTAGAAATGAATACAAGAGATTGATGCATGATGGACGAGGACGTGAAAAGGATAGAAGGAAAGGGGAAGGAAGGGAGGAAAGGGGAAGGAAGGGAGGAAAAGGAAGGGGAGGCATAGATCAGTAGCCCCTCTGGTCGTTTCCGATGGTCCTCCCAAAGGGCGAGGGGAAGGAAGCGTGGGAGATAGACGGAGAGGGGAGAGAGAATGTGCATCGAGGGGAGGACCAGCTCAAAGGGAGGGGAAAGGAGGGGAAGGGAAGGGCGGTAATGGAAAGGGTTAGGTAAAGAGGTAAAACAGACTAACAAATGAGTAGAGAACAGACAAAGGGAAAGAGAAAGAGACAACAACCATTTAAGATTGATCACAAAAACTATGTATTGTTTCTCTCCTAAATATGATAGAGGATAGAGGAGGACTTAAGGTACTGGAGTCTTTTAGTACCTGTGAGAGGAACAGATTGAATCATATTGTTAAGAAGTGTCTTATTCAAACCACTTATAATCTTAAACTTGATGCGTAAGTAAACAAAGAAAAATGTACTCGAGGAGGGAAACCTGAAGCCAGACAAGGGGCGAGTTATCAATACGAGTCATTAAATCAGTAATTATATGGAGATAATTAGAGGGATAATTGCAAAACTTACCTACCCGATAATGACTGTGCGGTTCTCTCTCTCTCTCTCTCTCTCTCTCTCTCTCTCGCTCTCTCTCATCTCTCTCTCTCTCTCTCTCTCTCTCTCTCTCTCTCTCTCTCTCTCTCTCTCTCTCTCTCTCTCTCTCTCTCTCTCTCTCTCTCTCTCTCTCTCTCTCATTTCATCCCTACTCCCCCCTCCCCCTCGCTGGGAAACAACTTTATGCTTACATTAAACTCTGCTAACTGTAGGATAAACCAATTTACTGATATCATAAACCCGAGTCGTCTCCAGTTTGGGTATCTTGCCCCCCCCCCTTTCCCCTCAGGTCCTCCCTCTCCTCACTTCTCCCCTCATCGCTAATCTTTCATCCTCCCTCCGTTCGTTGGTTACCTCCAAAGGCGAGGGACGGGGTAGGAGACGTTAGAGGGGACTCAGGGGAGGGAGGGAAGGGGAGGGAAGGTGATGTAGGAGGAGAGTGAGGTAGGAATCATGCGGGCTCCTTAGACAGGCTTAAGAGGTCTTTGGGGCTCGTACGTCACTCCTTTCTGACGGTGACGCTCTTGGTTGCCTCTGTGAAGACCTTGAGTCCTACGTGGCGGCTGTAGACAAGGGATATGTGTGATATTAACTGTGTTTGATGTGAATTTCAAAGGCTTAAGACAACCATATGCTCTGAAATATTATTGGAGCATAATATTTCACTCCGGGTTGTTTGTGTGCAAGAACTGGTTTTGGTTTGGGCCACACCGTTCAACATATGCTTGATTTCAGTAATATAAACCTGGTAGAGGAATAAAGGGTGAATGAAGAGGCTTGATTGTCCAGAGGTGAACAGGTGAGGTGAGAGACGAGCTGGGTCAAGGGTCAAGGCACAGGTCAAGCCATACCGATGATAAAAGTGTTGAGTAAATAGCGTTCATAGGAGGGACAAATAGTCAAATTCACAAGGCAAATGTTATTTTTTTCCTATTCTCGGTACGGTGCGGGCGTGGTGGAGGTATAGAGGAAGTACTCAGAGGATAAATTAGAGGTTAGTGAATGACGGATGGCCAATTTTGGAACTTAGGGCTCGGTACAATTTTACCTTCGATCAAATTAGAAATGCCGCTTTCGTGCATTGCTGCGAAACAACCCCAGTAAATCATGCCGCTGTAATGACACGTGAAATTAATAAGTATAACTCGCAGTAAACTCGCATTCATGTAGATGCCTCCTATACATGACTGGCAGAGTACGAGTAATGCGCGTGAAATGAGCACTGATATCAAGCCTGTCATTAACTATTTTTTCCCCTCATTATCATACACACATCACACATCATGAAAACACATATACCTAAAACCCTAGTAATCGAGGGTTGGATAAAAAGGAAATTCCTATAGGGTATAAACTAACCTAATGTTTGTATAGTTATGAATCATGCTTTTTTCTTCCTTAAATCTGTGTATGATGTGGATATTGAACTGAACTGAGAACGTCACGCCTTGTCATATTAACCCTTGAGGGGGAGGTCGTGAGGGCGATTCGAGAGAGTAGAGAGAGGAATAAGGGAGAGAAAGGAGACAGGAGAGAGTGTGTTGGGGAGAGAAAGGAGGGGTAGAGGGAGGGGTAAGGGAGAGAAAGAAGACGGGTGTTGGGAAGAGAAAGAAGACATGAGGAGGAGTAAGGAAGAGAAAGAAGACAGGAGGGAGGAGTGTTGGGGAGAGAAAGGAGCCAGGAGGGAGGGTGTTGGGGAGAGAAAGAAGACATGAGGAAGGGTGTTGGGGAGAGAAAGAAGACAGGTGGGAGGGTGTTGGGGAGAGAAAGAAGACAGGTGGGAGGGTGTTGGGGAGAGAAAGGAGACAGGTGGGAGGGTGTTGGGGAGAGAAAGAAGACATGAGGAAGGGTGTTGGGGAGAGAAAGAAGACAGGTGGGAGGGTGTTGGGGAGAGAAAGAAGACAGGTGGGAGGGTGTTGGGGAGAGAAAGGAGGGAGTCTTGAAGGTTATGTGAGGAGGACCTTATCTTGAAGGTTATGTGTCTTTTAGTACCAGTGAGAGGAACAGATTGAATCATATTGTTAAGAAGTGTCATGAGGGGATAGATGGTTCCCCTCTCTTGCCCTCCCTTGCCCTCCCTTGCCCTCACGTCCCCGCACATCCCTTTCTATCGTTGCTGACGTGTGGAGTGACGAGTGCGGGCTGGCTTAACCCGCACGTGCCTACACACACACACACACACACACCACACACACACACACACACACACACACAACACACACACACACACACACACACCACACACCACACACACACAGTACACACACCACACACAGTACACACACGCACACACAGTACACACACACACACACACACACACACACACACACACAGCAACACACACACACACACACACACAACACACACAGCCACACACACACACACACCCACACACACACACACACACACACACACACACACACACACACACACACCACACACACGCACACACACACACACACACACTCATGCATGCACACCAATTTTCGCCGTCGGAAAGACAAAAGATGTTATTTCAGGTGTTATTGTTGTACTGTAATCTGTCTCCTATCTACTTACTTTCGTATGTATTGTTCCTGTCACAGACGTGTTCTATCTCCATGTTGTGCTAATTCACCGTACGTTCAATTGTTCATATATGTCTCCTTCATTTATTTCTTCTTTTTTGTTGTCACATTTCCTTTAATGCATTATCATTCCCTTTTTTTCTCGCACTCACCTACCTACCTACCTATCCACCCTCCTACACACACACACACACACACACACACACACACACACACACACACACACACACACACACACACACACACACACACACACAGCACAATGGGACATCTAAACATATCACGTCATCTCAACAATCAGAGGGAGTTGTAGTTCGTAGCTCCTAAGACATGGCTGACGTGACGCAGACAACCACCCATCCCACTCCCTCCCTTCCCCTCCCCTCCCTTCCCTACCCCTTCCTTCCCTTCCCTTCCACCAGGCCCCTCCCACATAATACCCTCACTCAACTTCTTTTCCCTTCACCCACCTTCCTCCCTTCCTTCTCTCCTCCCACCGTCCCTCCCTTCCTTCTCTCTTCTCTCCTCCCTCCGTCCCTCCCTCAAGGCATGTGTGTCCTCCCAAACCCTCATAACTTGTTCAATAACCTGTAAGTACCCACACCACTGCTCTTTCTCGTCACCTTCTTGTACCTTCCAACACTTTTCCACTTAGGGACACACCCACACCCTCATCCTCACTAATCCCTCATCACCCTGGCTCCTCCCACCCTGACAATCAACCCTAACCCCTTTATCCTTCACCCTGACCCCTATTCCTACTCCCTCACCCCCCTACTGTACCCTGACACCCCTCTATGATGTGTCCCCAACCCTGGCACCCCAACACTCGGCTCCTCCCATACAGGCACTATCACTGGCAACGAGAGGTCAGTGCCTGCTGCAGAACACTCGTAAATTGGAAGCTTTAGTGGCACCTCTCTATAATCAAAGCCATTCCAGGTGAATTATTAAAGTTAATTGGCGTTACCTGGGACAGAGAGGCGGCACCTGGCTGTCTCTCACTCTAAGGTACATATTACTTCCCCTTAGTCTTGGGGCGCTTGTGTTCTGGGTTCTTCGCTTCCACCACCTCCACCACCACCGCCACAACCACCTCCACCACCAACACCACCACCACCACAACAACCCCCACCACCTTCAGCTTTCGTGCAAGTGATTACTCGCACCGCCTGCCGCCACACGTACAGGCAGATAAATACACGCTGAGTAAATTCATAGAAAAAATGTCTCTTTGATTCAGATAGTAGTGTGTGGGTCGTGTGGATAGAACCTTACTACAACTATTAACCCTGTCCTGCTATACATAAACATACATACATTGATACATATCCATATGGTATTTAGTACATTCTACATGCGAAGGGTACGCGCGTTCAATGAATTAATAAATGATCATGTATTAGCTTTTTTCTTTAGAGATAAATTTGCTCGTTTTCGTTCTATACGGTTACTTTTGTCCCTTTTTTTGACATTAGATTAACCCGAATACCTGATACGAGGAATTATGTAGTGAAAGGGAGACCTGTAAAGGCTGCAGCTGCTTAGAAAACAAAATCAATATAAACAGGTGTTAGTAGACACGAAATATACCAGCGACGCACACATCCTCACACGCTGGTTGATTGCGGGGTGTTGGGGACGGAAGCTGGCGTCGAAAATATACTACTTCATCACATCCGCTGAAAATATGGGTTTGTTAGAGCAAGTCGTTTTGGGGAGTGCCATCTGATACGTTTTTCATCCTTCTCAGATTGTTGGATGATTGTGTACGTATGTTGCATGATGATTTATGACATGACATGGATTGCTCAGGTGTGTATGTGTGTGTGTGTGTGTGTGTGTGTTTGTAAGGGGTGTATGTGATCTGAAAGAAAAGACGGGTATTTTTTTATGTTTTATTCATCACTTTATCTTCCTTCCTCCCGTCATCTTGCCGGGTCCCTCAGCTGCCGTATCTACCCTACCATCAACACCTCCTGACACCTTTCACCTTATCCACACTCACCCTTTTCGTTCCCTTCATATCTCTCTCTCTCTCTCTCTCTCTCTCTCTCTCTCTCTCTCTCTCTCTCTCTCTCTCTCTCTCTCTCTCTCTCTCTCTCTCTCTCTCTCTCTCTCTCTCTCTCTCTCTCTCTCTCTCTCTCTCTCTCTCTCTCTCTCTCTCTCTCTCTCTCTCTCTCTCTCTCTCGTCTCTCTCTCTCTCTCTCTCTCTCTCCTCCTCTCTCTCTCTCCTCTCGTCTCTCTCTCTCTCTCTCTCTCTCTCTCTCTCTCTCTCTCTCTCTCTCTCTCTCTCTCTCTCTCTCTCTCTCTCTCTCTCTCTCTTCTCTCTCTCTCTCTCTCTCTCTCTCTCTCTCTCTCTCTCTCTCTCTCTCTCTCTCTCTCTCTCTCCTCTCTCTCTCTCTCTCTCTCTCCTCTCTCTCTCTCTCTCTCTCTCTCTCCTTAAAAGGCTGTACTGGGTCAGGCACTGCGTAGGTTCATTTAAATGCATGGCAAGTGACCCTCCTCCTTCCTTCTCCCTCCTGCTCCCTCCTACCTACTCCTCCTCTACCTATACTATCTATCTACTACATATCTACTATCTACTACCTATCTACTACCTATCTACCTACTCCTGCTCCCCTCCGTCATGATGCATCGCCAGGCCCTGTGGTAGACGCTGCAGGTGTTGTCTCGCGCCCCTCACTTCGTCCATCCTGTGTGGGACGCCGCGCACCTGTCGGCTAAAATGCATAAAATGTTTTGTGTGTCCTGTCTCAGTAACACGAATCTTTCCCTCTCGGTATGCGAACGAGGCTGATAGTCTAGAAGTGACTAGAGTATCGTCTAAGAGGAGAGAAGAGAAGAGATTATAGAAGAAAAATAGAGATGAAGAAATAGTAGAGTTTAAGAAGAGTATAAAAAGAATAAGAAGAATAAGAATAGAAGAGTCTAAGAAGCGAGATTTTGGTTAGAAAGGTTATTTGATAGAGGACATAGAGGAGAACGAGTCAAATAAATGAAAATGAAAGAAAGAAAGAAAGTGGATTGGAGGAAGAGAGGAAAGTTTTGAAAAGTCGCAGAGGAAGGGAAGTGGGAAGGAAGGAAGGAAGGGAGGGAGGAAGGGAGGAAGAGGAAGTGGCATCAGTTGAATGTTTACAAATAATAACTTTGTCGGCAATTGGATAGTGGAGTTTTTCCTGTGTGTGTGTGTGTGTGTGTGTGTGTGTGTGTGTGTGTGTGTGTGTGTGTGTGTGTTTATATATGTATGTAATATTAAAAACAAGATGCATAAGGAAGGCTATTGTATGTATACTTATCCAACATGAAACACGTGTACTTTTGATATTAGACAGCATGCGTAAAGTACAAACATCCGCCGAGAGAGAGAGAGAAGAGAGAGAGAGAGAGAGGAGCTACCTAAGCACATAAACAAAAGCCCTCAATTTCCCTCTGATACCAACAACGTGTTTATCATCTCACCATCAGCAACAAAATCTACCCTCCCTCCCCTCAGCTAAGTGCCTCGGCATTTCCACGCTTCAGAAACGTCACACCTTGCACCAGTAAACGTCTGGGTCCCACATGCTCCCTGCCATCACCTCCCTCATCACCTCCCTCACCACCTGCCTCCTCACCACCTCGCTATCACCCGCATTAATCACCTCCCAACCCCTCGCCACTCCTTCTGCCATCACCTGCACCTCCTACCTGACGACCACCTCCACCTAAAGCCGTGGTAGTAAAGATGAAACATGGAGGAGGGAGCCGGGAGGAAAGAGGCACACAAACGGAGAAGGGGAAGGGAGAAAGGGATCAGAACCCATGTCTTCAAACGGAAAGACGATTGTAGAGCAAATACATTTTAAGTCCTCACTTCCTCTGTTTTTTTCTGGCGCCCTTTCCTCCTCCTCCTCCTCCTCCTCCTCCTCCTCCTCCTCCTCCTCCTCCTCCTCTTCCTCCTTCTCTCCCTTCAAGTCTGCCATGTTAACAAGACCAGCCCGCCAATCTGGTAGACGCAGCCGTGTTGAGGTAATCTACATGCTGGCCCTCCTCACTCGCTCCCTTTACCTCCTGCATACTTTAGCCGCGTCGAGGAGAGGACGCCTTCGAGATGCTATCCGCGACCTCGGTGCCGTGACCAGGGGAAGGGCAGGACAGTGTTTACAGCTTTCCTCGACCCTCCCTTCCCTTCTTCCCATCCCTGACACACACACACACACACACACTCTCTCTCTCTCTCTCTCTCTCTCTCTCTCTCTCTCTCTCTCTCTCTCTCTCTCTTTCTCTCTCTCTCTCTGTTTGTGTGTTTGTGGTGTCTTTCTATTTTCTCTCCTACATTCCTCCCTCTTCCCCTCATGTTCTTTCCCTCTTATCTTCTTTTTTACGTACACGTGTTTGTATGTTTCCCCTTCCTCCTTTCTTCCGACCCTTCCTCCTTTGCTTACCTTCGCTTTTCATCCTGTTTATCTTCTCTATGTCCCTCCTCCATACCACCGTTTCTCATCTTAATCCTTCCATCACTTGTGTCCTATCCTCGTTTCTTTTCCACCCTTTTTATCACTGTCCTTTAATTTTCATTTCGTAACGCTTATCTCTCACATTTTGTCTTTCTTCTTTCTTCTTACATTATATATTTCTCGCTTCACGCAACTTAGATTTAATTTCATATGTACATTTTTGTTTTGTAGTGACGGACCTCTTCTTCCTCTGCCGCCTTACTCATCTTCCCTACCCTACCTACTCATAGTTATTTTGCCTCACATTTGTAATAGTCACATTCCAGCGTTAATTTAATTATTGTATTGTTAGTTCTCAAACATCATCTTTTTAGACCCTTATAGCAAATTTGTTTTTTATTCTGTTTCATCTTCATGTTTTTCTGTATATTCAAGAATAAAACACACACACACACACACACACACACACACACACACACACACACACACACACACACACACACACACACACACACACACACACACACACACACACACACACACTCATTATGCATTCGGTATTAATTTGAAGAGACTGTCAAATGAATCGCAACAAGAGACTCAGACCTGCCGGGCCCAACGCCACTCCAACCCTCTGTCTCCCTTATATGCAGAGGCGGTGGAGGAGCCTGGCTAATGGTCTAGCACCCCACCCTCCCCAACCCCACACCCCCATTCCCCCCAACACCCCACACACACCCCACTTCTCTGTTTCAACCACCACCTCCGTCCTGGCCTCATCGGCGCCGCAGCAACAGACAGATCCAACTGCTGCTAAAAGTCGTCATGATTCTCGAGGGCTTAAGGTAGTACTTTAGGACACACGATCATGCCTCTTTATCCTTTATTCTCAACCATCGAAGTCCTTGTATAGGTGATGTATATTATCTTTTTTTTTTTTTTTTTTACCTAATTTACTTCTCCGAGAGACTGGTCAGTGCACTATAGCTAGATGCAAACCGTCATGTAGTATTTGTTACATTAACTTTATTTGCTGACTCGAAATGTCTGACACTTTAACACATCCACCGCAGCCTCATATAATAAAGACATGGGGTGAAGGAAGCCGCCTAGAGACTGAAGGATGGTGATGAACGGACCTGCGGCGTGAGGCTCGAGCGGAATGATAAACAGAAGTGCGGAAAGTTAGCGTTGCAGTGTTGAGGAGAGCCAATGAAGAGTGACGGCCGGGAGAATTCTGAAATATAAAGTGAATGACGCAGGGTGTTGCAGGCCCATAAAGCTTTATAATGCTATTTGTTGTTGTTGATGGGAATAAAAGCGACGATGAATTTTGGGCGTTCGAGTGTCAAGTTATATAACTCACATTATTCTGACGACGAGAAATGGTTGAGTTTTCTATCTCTCGCAGAATAGATGATAAATAAAAGAGACGAAAATGCATTAAAAAAGATGGGAAAGGGTCATAGCCATTCCAGTAATAGATATGTGATGGTGTAGCCTTCAACACCCTTTTGGACAGCATAAAGAGAAGTGGCCGCACGAGTTATATAATATGAGTGAGTATACGAGTTAGTACAGCGAGGGCGGCGCGTGGCTTCCCCTTGGCTTCTTCTTCTTCTTCTTCTTCTTCTTCTTCTTCTTCTTCTTCTTCTTCTTCTTCTTCTTGTGACTTTTGACGCTTAGTATCGCTTCATAGGTCCTCTTCAACTTTGTCTCTGTAGTTAACAATCTTGTCAACTCTTCCCTTGGCTATTTCACTTAGGATCCTACGGCACGCTAGAGTGTCGTCCTGATGGGGGTGTGAGGGTCTGTCTGAGGCCATCTGTCGCGCGGGAGGCAGATGTCGGCACAAGAGTTATTTCAGAGCCCACAGACCATCATCACGACGTCCCCTGCATCTCCATTTTTCTCTTACTTCTTTCCCAACCCACTTATCCTCCTCCTCCTCCTCCTCCTCCTCCTCCTCCTCCTCCACCTCCTCCTCCTCCTCAATATATCGTCCTCTCAAATCTAATGCGGAAAAATAGTTTGCCTCCTGTATGACGAGATAAAGTCTTGTGAAAATAAAACGATACAATTATTTGTGGAGATTTAACCCTACCTCATATAAACTGGAAAATAATTTGCGATAGAGAAGGTATGCGATTGTTGATATGTGAACGAAGATTTTTTAAATCAGGGGGCCGTGAGCCTCAAGGGAAAAGTATCCTGATTTAGTTTCATCCCACATGATTGATTGATTACTGCGATATAGGTGAACATTTGGAAAACAGTGATACAGGCAAATAGATGGGGCATAAATTGAAAGTAGACACACAGAAAAGGGTTTTATTAGTCCCAATTAAAAAATAAAGCGTTTTTCACGAAGACAGCAGGGTACAAGGGGGAAAGTTGAATGGTGCCCTACAAAAATGGTAATAACGCCGAAAACATGTGTAATGTATTCCTAATAAACCCCAATGGTGGTGGAAAAACATTTTCCCATGGAAAAAAAACTTTTAAAATAACATAAACAACTAATTTGGATAAATAATGAGACCCAAAAATCTTTGGCAGAAAGCGCCGAGGTAAAAAGTTTACAAACGATCAAAGCAGACTGCGATCTAGAGAATACAAGACGTAAAACGTCGCTCCCAAAGGGGATAATTAAGTCAAAAAAGCGCGAGTATGAAAAAAAAATTGCAAAGGAACCAAATCAACCCCAAAAAAAGGGTTTCTTTCAATACGTTCGAATAAGAAAAAGTAAAAAAGTTTTGGGACCACTGAAAGTGATAATAATATTTTGGGTAAATGATAAAAAGATTTGGGTTCGTACTCAATGAATACTTTAAGCGGTATTTTTAAAGAAGACAAAACTCCATTACCAGAACCAGAAAAACATGTATGCAGGACTCAAAAGGGATGATGGTAATAGGAAGATAACAGTAGCAAAATATCAAAGTATTTGCTAAAATTTGACCCCAAAATCCGGGGGGGGTGGACAAAAAACTCGCCGCGATACTTCGCGAAGTCACGTCAATTTTCCCTTTCCCTTTAAAAAGATTATTTCAAAAAAATCGCAAAGTGAAAAAAATTTTCCGGTTGTGGAAATTAGCTAATTTTTACACCGATATTCAAGAAAGGGGAAGACCCTCGCAAGAAATTTATCGCCCAAATTAGTCTAACCCGTGTTTGTTAATATTTGAGAAAATTTTGCGGGATAAAAATAGTGTCTTTTCTCGGAAAAAAAAATCTATCAAACTCCCAGCAGGATTTTGAAAAAAAGAATCCTGCTTAACAAACCACGGTTTTTTTTAAAGTCTTTTTTCAAAATGGGACGCTAAAATCCCCCGGATGTAATATACCTTTATTTCAGAAAGCCTTCGATACAGTTACATAAACGACTGGTTGCCAAGCTAAGGGCACATGGCAAGGAGAGCAATTAGTCATGGATTGGCGATTGGCTTTCAAACGTAAACAACGGGTGTAATAAAAGGGGGCATTTGATTGGGTTAGTGTCAATGGGGTGCCTCAGGGGCCCGGTCTTGGGTCCCCACTCTTTTTTTATATATTCAACGATTGGCTGCGGACTTTATCTAAAATATCAAAATTTTCGATGACACCAAATTGGCGGAAAGCATATACTAGAGAAAACTGCGAACTCTACAAAAAGGGTCCGAAAACTATCAGTGGGGGTGAAAAATGGCTATTTAAAAATTTAATTCCGTAAAAAGTAAAGTAATGCATAAGGGAAAGATAACCTCAAATAAAATACAAATGCAAAAAAAATCGTTAAATGAAGTACAGCAGGAAAAGGGGTTAGGGTTTTATCATCAGTAAAAGAACTGAAAACCCGTTTTCATTGCCCAGTGCCTAAAAAAGGCCCCCCTATGATGTTGGTTTTTTTAAACGTAACTTTTAACATAAAAAACCCAAAGTAATGAACAAATAACGTCCTTTTTAGGCCGCCTGGAATATGCCCTTCAATTCTGGTCGCCCGTTTTGTAAAAAGATCAAGCCAAATTGGGAAACAGTGCAAAAAAAGAGCAAACCCAAAAAAATTCCATCTCTGCGAAAATTTATCTTTTTGAAGAGAGACTGCGGAAATAATATGTTTCCTTAAAGGATCGTGAAACCGTGGGGCTTGATAGAAACCTTTAAAATCCTAAAAAAGGGTTTTTATGTTTTAATCAAGAGAAATTGGGGCTTTCAATCAAATGACAACAAGAAAAATGGTTTAAAAAATAAACGGGCAAAAGTTTTTCATCACCCTTCCGTAAAAAATTTTCAATGTTTGAGTCGTTGATCGATGAAAAAAGTTTTCCCGCAATGTTTTCGGGGCCAAACAAAAAACTACATTAAAAACAGGGGTGCGCGCACTGTAAAGTAAATGGGTATTGATAGTGCGATTTCGTATTATCCCCCCTATCGATTTGTGTGTGGTAGTGGGGTTTAGTTAGTATTTTTCATATCCCTCATTCTGCACTATGAAACTTCCAGTTTCCCTTTCCCCTTTTGGGACATGGTATTTTTCCAACTGTTTCTTACAAGTAGTTTATAGTTGTAATGTAGTTCAGCAGATACCCTCGCTATGGACCAAAAGGTCTCCTGGGTCTGTTACTCCTATGAACCTATGTAAATCCTCCCTTCCTTTTATGTGCCTTCTTTTCTTCTTCTACTTCTTCTTTTACATATTCCTCCCCTTTTTTTTTATCCTATTACTCTTCTCCACCTTTTCCCCCTTCTGTTCCTCTAACATCGCCTTTTCTTTCTTTCCTTTCTCTTCCACCACCCTTACCTCCTCCTCCCCGCTACCAACTTACTCTCGTCACGTAGATCTTCGACGCATTCTCGCCACCGTGTTACGCAGGAGGTCGCGTGTGGTTAGGAGGCCGAGGGATGGGGGAGGAGGCCGGTGTTATCCGCAGCCTCCGTGTTGACCCTGGCAAGGTTTAGATGAGGGCTTGGAGACTGTATAATCCACGGCCCCCCAACACACCGGATTCAGTAGGGAATAATGGATGTTGTATCCTGTTCTTTGGTAAATTGATGTAATGACCACCGAAGATGTCGTAATCTGTGTGACATGTTTTGTTTGATGTCCTCCAGTTCAGTGTACACGAGGCTCTGTGTTTTCCTCCCTCAATAACTTATTAATTTATTCGATATGAATAAACATTTTCAATCCAGCTGTGTGGCTGCAACAAAATTGGCGCATTAAACATTTGACCACTCAGTTTTTAAAGGAAAAAAGTGGGGCAATTATGGTCACAATCTTACAAAGCTGGGGTAACAATGGTATATGTCAATGTTGATTTTATGTTATCAAAAAGACGGTATCATAAGTTTGATAGACGGCGTGTCTGCACCAACCATTAATTATCACATTGATCCAAAAGACCTGTTTGTATATACATTCATTTCAGGCAAAAACAACCACATGAGAGACTTCCCAAGCCATTAATACAATTTCTTCAAATATGACAATAATTCAAGACCACCACTCATAACACTTTTTTTCCAACTCCGGTCAAGACGCCGCCGTCCCACAGTTCTGGACCCCTGGCAGCTGCTGTCCGCCTGCCCGCTATTTTTGGGGTAGTTTTTCATGATTTCCAATGTTTCTCCAAGAATAGCTTGGCAACATACCTATAAATCCCTTGGAAATCCCTGGCAGGGAAAGAGAGAAGAGAGAGAGAGAGGAGAGAGAGAGAGGAGGGAGAGAGAGAGGAGAGAGGAGAGAGAAAAGAGAGAGAGAGAGGAGAGAGAGAGAGAGAGAACAGGCTATTATTAACCCTTAAAGGCCTGTAAATACACAAATTTTTTTCAATAAGCAGTAATTTTCAAACCTGCCCCACGGTGTGATTATTAAATGCGTCATGGCCTGCCCCCGCACCTCCCACCCCAACCAGGGAACTACGAAAACCATCTCCAAAGCCGGCACGAACCACCATTAAAGACCCTCAAGAACCATATCACCACCCCTTTCCCTTTCCCTCTGCCCCACCCTTAGACACTAGGCAATACTGAATAACAATAACTCATTCACTGAACAACAACAAACTCAACAAACGCTAACCACCAAAAAATCTCGCCGCCCGCCACCCCACGACAGCCACTCGACAAGCCTTGGCTGGCACCACCCACGATAGCCGCTACGTATATGGCAGTCGGCAGTCAACAAGCGACCACACCACAACCCGGAACTAGGCGAACCTGCACACTGAGGGGGGTCCTGTGTAGAGCTTCCGTAAGGCCTGAACTGCACCGACACATGCTGAGGCTGTCGGTGATTTGCTTTCGAACATGCGTGTTGGTCTGTGTCCAAAGGGTGTGCGTCGTGTGTGGGCCTCTCGGTGGTGGTCACTTGCGGTAGACCACTGGAAGCCACGAACCAGTTCGAGTCTCAGCAGCGGTACTACTACTTGGAGGTAAATACGTCCTCTCTCTCTCCCTTTTCTCTCTTCTCTCTCTCTCTCTCTCTCTCTCTCTCTCCCCCTCTCTCTCTCTTTTTTTTTTCCTCTCTCCCCTTGATCCCTTTTTTCTCTCTCTTCTTTCTCTCTTCTCTCTCTCCCCTTTTTNAGTACATGTAGTTCAGCAGATACCCTCGCTATGGACCAATAGGTCTCCTGGTGTCTGTTACTCCTATGTAATCCTATGTAAATCCTCCTCTTCCTTATACTGTGCCTTCTTCTCTTCTTCTACTTCTTCTTTTACATATTCCTCCTCTTCTTCCTTTTTATCCTATTACCTCTTCTCCACCTTTTCCTCCTTCTGCATCTCCTCTAACATCGCCTTCTCTTTCTTCCTTTATCTCTTCCACCACCATTACCTCCTCCTCCTCGCTACCAACTTACTCTCGTCACGTAGATCTTACGACGCATTCTCGCCACCGTGTTACGCAGGAGGTCGCGTGTGGTTAGGAGGCCGAGGGATGGGGGAGGAGGCCGGTGTTAATCCGCAGCCTCCGTGTTGATCCTGGCAAGGTTTAGATGAGGGCTTGGAGACTGTATAATCCACGGTCCCCAACACACCGGATTCAGTAGGGAATAATGGATGTTGTATCCTGTTCTTTGGTAAATTGATGTAATGAGCCACCGAAAGATGTCGTAATCTGTGTGACATGTTTTGTTTGATGTCCTCCAGTTCAGTGTACACGAGGCGTCTGTGTTTTCCTGCTCAATAACTTATTAATTTATTCGATATGAATAAACATGTTCAATCCAGCTGTGTGGCTGCAACAAAAATTGGCGCATTAACATTTGACCACTCAGTGTTTAGGAAAAAAGTGCGGCAATTATGGTCACAATCTTACGAAGCTCGGGTAACAATGGTATATGTCAATGTTGATTTTATGTTATCAATAGACGGTATCATAAGTTTTGATAGACGGCGTGTCTGCACCAACCATTAATTATCACATTGATCCATAAGACCTGTTTGTATATACATTCATTTCAGGCAAAAACAACCACATGAGAGACTTCCCAATGCCATTAAATACAACTTCTTCAAATATGACAATAATTCAAGACCACCACTCATAACACTTTTTTTTCCAACTCCGGTCAAGACGCCGCCGTCCCACAGTTCTGGACGCATGGCAGCTGCTGTCCGCCTGTCGCTATTTTTAGGCTAGTTTTTCATGATTTCCAATGTTTCTCCAAGAATAGCATTGGCAACATACCTATAAATCCCTTGGAAATCCCTGGCATGAGAGAGAGAGAGAGAGAGAGAGAGAGAGAGAGAGAGAGAGAGAGAGAGAGAGAGAGAGAGGAGAGAGAGAGAGAGAGAGAGAGAGAGAAGAGAGAGAGAGAGAACAGGCTATTATTAACCCTTCAAGGCCTGTAAATACACCAACTTTTTTCAATAAAGCAGTAATTTTCAAACCTGCCCACGGTGTGATTATTAAATGCGTCATGGCCTGCCCCCGCACCTCCCACACAACCAGGGAAGCTACTGAATAACCATCTCCAGAAGCCGCGCACGAACCTACCATTAAAGACCCTCAAGAACCATATCACCACCCCTTTCCCCTTTCCCTCTGCCCCACCCTTAGACACTAGGCAATACTGAATAACAATAACTCATTCACTGAACAACAACAACTCAACAACGCTAACCACAACAATCTCGCCGCCGCCACCGCCACGACAGCCACTCGACAAGCCTTGGCTGGCACCACCACACGATAGCCGCTACGTATATGGCAGTCAGGCAGTCAACAAGCCGACCACACCACAACCCGGAACTAGGCGAACCTGCACACTGAGGGGCGTCCTGTGTAGAGCTTCCGTAAGGCCTGAACTGCACCGACACATGCTGAGGCTGTCGGTGATTTGCTTACGAACATGCGTGTTGGTCTGTGTCCAAAGGGTGTGCGTCGTGTGTGGGCCTCTCGGTGGTGGTCACTTGCGGTAGACCACTGGAAGCCACGACCAGTTCGAGTCTCAGCAGCGGTACTACTACTATGGAGGTACTACTCTCTCTCTCTCTCTCTCTCTCTCTCCCTCTCTCTCTCTCCTCTCTCTCTCTCTCTCTCCTCTCTCTCTCTCTCTCTCCTCTTTGAATTTGGATATTTCCTCTTATTTGATCAAATTTCGTGTATTCTTTCTTAGATGTATGTTTTTTACCTCCTTTTTTCTAGTTTAAATAGATGCAAATATTATGTTATGAGAAAGAACACCACCATGTGAACACACACACACACACACACACACACACACACACACCACACACACACACACACACACACACACACACACACACACACACACACACACACACACACACACACACACACACTAGAAACAGGTATATAACGAGGAATAACAAAGAAATAAACACACACACACACACCACACACACACACACACACACCACACACACACACACACACACACACACACACACCACACACACTAGAAACAGGTATTATAACGAGGAATAACAAAGAAAATAAACACACACACACACGCACACAACAACACACACACACACACACACACACACACACACACACACACACACACACACACACACGACCCCACCTTTCAGCTCTGACATCTCTTTGAAATTGCAATCTGTCAGTCGCTGGGCTTTGTAAGGAGGAACCAAGACCCATGGCAAAGGTTTACCTGTCTTCCTCTCTCTCCTTCAGGCAATAAGCGGAGACCTGCATCCCGGGTCTTTTTTTTTCTTCTCTCTGGTGGATGCTTTAAGGTGCTTCTTATCATGCTTAAGGTGCTTCTTATCTTTATGGAGGAGGAAATGTTCTGTTGATAGATGCGTAGCGGAGAGAGAGAGGGGGAGGGAAGGGCTGATAAACATGGTGCTAAATGCGGGAGGCTCTTTGTCTTGACCTGCATTGCGTGTTGGGGGTCAAACCTGCACGCCTTGGTAGGATATATTGAAGGGCAACACACACACACACACACACACCCCACACACACACACACACACACACAACACACACACACACCCCACACACAACACACACACAAAACTACACACACACAAACACAAAACACACACACACACACACACACACACACACACACACACACACACACACACACACACACACACACACACCACACACACACACACGTGCAACCTTGGTGAGGGAATTAATAAACCATTATCATATTGTAACCAACAATGTAATTTCAGAAAAAAAGGCGAATAAACACTAATAGTACCTGTATTTTCACCTTCCTGGACTCCTTTTATGGAATGAGTATAATTTATTAGGATCATCAATATTAGTATTTATTAGTTCACATCCGTTGCCTTGACGCGGCTATTCACAGGAAACCGGTCTTCAATATGTTATGTCTAGAGCTTACGTTTATTCTTGCAATCTTGGGTATTACCACTATCTATATTTATTTTTATTAGTAGTAGTAGTATAGTATAGTAGTAGGAGTATCATTATTATTATTATTAGTTTATTATCATTATTATTATTATTGGTGTTGTTAACGTTATTATTGTTATTTGTTACCGTCCCACGATATTTTCCTTCCTTCTTTCTTGTCAATGCGGTTGAGTGTGTGTGGGGTTACCTGCTCTGCCCCCCTCCCTGTAACTCAGTAATAATTAAACTCTTTATGTGATTGGTATAAATAAGTATTAAGTTCTCGTGGATTATGATAAGTATGCCATTAATTTTGCAGAATATAAACAGTCATCAGTCCTGTACAAATATGTCAAGCAGTAAATGTGTAGAGTCTTGTTTGTGCAGCTTAGGTATTATTTGAATGGTCAAGAAAGATTATATTTTCAAATAAAGCATTCGGAACACTGTCAAAGCGTAAGAAACACTTGACGAAGGCCATGAAGGTTTCGTTAGGTGGCACACACACACACACACACACACACACACACACACACCGTACTCCGTAGTGTAGCGGTTAGCACGCTTGGCTGACAACCAAAAAGTCCCGGGTTCGATCCCCGGGCGGAGCGAAGACTGACGGGCGGTCTTTTTAAAACCCGAGCCCCTGTCCACCCAGCAGTGAATGGGTACCGGGTGTTAGCCGGGGGTTTGTGACCCGCCTCCCGGGGTGGTGGCTTCCCCCAACACTAAGCACTAAGGATGAATGATAAAAAAATGTTGATATGGAGACGGGGCCATACGAGCGTTGCTCAGGCCCTGTAAAATACAACTAGATGAATAGATGAATACACACACACACACACACACACACACACACACACACACACACACACACACACACACACACACACGTCAGAATTCATTTTCAGGAACATCAAGAGTAAACCATTTGACTCGAAATGGTCATACTAAGTAATTGATGTCGACTCCCATTTCAAGTCGTGAAATATGCAAAAGATTTTTATTTTTACATTTCCCAAGTTTAATTCAACAGCGACACTATAAATACACTGGCATGAAAGCAAATAGTGTGCCACCAACACGGCTCTCGCTTTCCTGCTTGTCATGCTCCGCTTTGCATCCCATCTGTGCCTCATTTCATGTCATTGGAGGGAAAGTTTACATGCAGCAACACCGGCAAGGCGCGTCCAGAAGTCAGGGCTCGCGTCGGGGCTTGAAAGTTTCATTAAGCCTTGTCTCCCTTCTCCTCTCGGCCGCAGCGAAGGCTTAACACTAAGTCCTACTTGAAATGGTGTCACGTGGGCGGCTCTTCCTCCTGTTATTTATAATTTCTAGGTACTATTTTATTATTGGGTAGATTTTTTGTCTCTATTTTTAGTCTCAATATCTGAAAGTTTAGTTTCTTTCATTATGTGTGACTTTTATGACAAATCCAGAGTGACAGCAGAATAGCATTTATTGTGTATGTGTGTGTGTGTGTGTGTGTGTGTGTGTGTGTGTGTGTGTGTGTGTGTGTGTGTGTGTGTGTGTGTGTGTGTGTGTGTGTGTGTGCGTGCAAACGTAAAGATATACTTCCATTTGCGAGGGATGTCATAAAGAAAAGGCTTTAGTAAGTCACGGTAATTTTCCAGGCCAAAACGCAACACGGCACTCCCACCCCTCCCCCTCCCCCTTCTTTTCCCCCCTCCTCCTTCTTTTCCCCCCTCCCACACCACCGCCTGTCCCCCCTCCATGTTTACCCTCCCTTTACCCCCCCTTTACCCCCTTTTCCCTCACTCCCACGGAACGCATCCCACACCACAACCACCACCACCAACCACCACTACAACCACCAACCACCACTACAACCACCAACCACCACTACAACCACCAACCACCACTACAACCACCAACCACCACTACAACCACCAACCACCACTACAACCACCAACCACCACTACAACCACCAACCACCACTACAACCACCAACCACCACTACAACCACCAACCACCACCACCACCTCACTGTCACCACGTCTGTCATCTACCTAACATTTCTTGAACTCAAAGCTTTAAAGAGACACATCATTAAGGGCGTTTTCAAGCTGCGATTTAGTGCTGAAAAGGTTGAAATTAGATGAAGAAAGTTATGTGTCCCTTGAGGTGAACCCTAGAGCATTTTTTATCTCGCTCTGATGTGACTGGTTGAAGGTGACCGACTCTCTTGCTGCAATTCTATGATGAAAAAATAATGTGTAGTAATATATATTTTTCCTGTATTGGTTGAAGGTTCACTACTATCACAAAAACGAGATAAAAACGCTAATTTTCCAGCAAAAGTGAAACAGAAAACAAGGCAATTTATAACATGGGTAAATAAAAAAATAAAAAGTATCGTAGGTAAAACATAAAACAGACAAAAACAACTGAAAACAAAAACAAAAACAAAATCCTGATCATAAAGTATACAAACCAGCTATTCTTGGTAGAAAAATACATTCGGTAAAGTTCCCTTTTTTTCTCTTGCGCTGTTTGCCTCGATGTTGACCTTGAGGGTGAGAGGTCAAGGGTCATGCGGGGGACAGGTGAGGAGGGGGGGGCGCGTTTCCCCTTACCTTGCCCCCCCCCCCCCCCCCCCCCCCCCCAGCCTGTTGGTCGCATGTTAGCGGCGCCGTGCCCGACCCGACGCTGGCGAATCAATGTCTGTGGCGCCAGTTTGTAGTACTACGTATCATGACGCTGTTGTTGTTGTAGCTGGTGGTGTGGTGGCGATGGTTTTGTGGTTGTTGTGGTAGTGGTTGTTGCTGGTGGTGGTGGTGGTCTTGTTGTTGTGATTGCTGTCGTTGTTGTTGTTGTTATGGTTGTCGTGGTTGTGGTTGTTGTTGTGGTTGTGTCCCTGTTGTTGTCGTTGCTGTTGTTGTTGTAGTTGTAGTTGTTGTTGTCGCCTTTGTTTTTGTTCCTTCGTTGTTATCGTAATTTTCGTCCTTGTTGTTTTTTCGACGTCGCTGTTAGAAATGCGTATGGTAACTGTTTTTCAAATGTTTTCTTCCCTGACACGAGTAAGGATTTTTCTTGACATTCCGCTCTGCTTTCTCACTTTGCCTTTACGAATATACAAAATACTGCCTACACACGATGGAAGAAAGAGTATTAAAGGAGTTTTCAGTAAATAACGATGAGATTTGCTGATCTTTTCATATTATTATTTTTTCGTAGGTCCATGTCTGTTTATATATTGATTGAAATACCGATGGAAAATTGCAGAGTGAATGCTGATGAAGTGTTGGAGAAAATTATATTACAAACAAGAAAACAAAGAACAGACTACACTGCATAAATAATATGTAAGGAAAAGAACAGGTTATTATGTTATTTTGTCTGACTTATCATGTTAACAGGATAGAAGTAGTTGCAGTAGTTGTATGTAGTAGCAGTTTATAGTTTATAGAGTTTATTGCCAAATAACAATTATATACGTGAATAAATATATACACATTTTATAGGCATTAGTCTGCTGAGCATGAGCTCCTTAGCAGACATAAAATCTGTTAACATCATACAAATGCGTACACGATGACGGCAATAATTTACATATAAAGATTTACATACAAAAAATATAAACTCATAGTGACGTGTTTTCACAAAAAACTACCTAAATTTCAGGAGCACAAATTT
>JACEEZ010021659.1:45000-55000 GCA_016584305.1 Chionoecetes opilio
AGACAGACAGACATAGAAAGATGGGGGAGGAAATGGATGAGGAGAAAATGACTGTATTCTAGGCAAATAAGGAAGTCAAATCTCTCTTAGGAATGGAGAGGCGGAGGGCGAGAAATGAGATACCTGAGAGGATAGATGAAAAATTTGATCGAGTGGCATTTAATGGTATAGGTAGGTGAAAGGTAGATCTCTCTCTCTCTCTCTCTCTCTCTCTCTCTCTCTCTCTCTCTCTCTCTCTCTCTCTCTCTCTCTCTCTCTCTCTCTCTCTCTCTCTCTCTCTCTCTCTCTCTCTCTCTCTCTCTCTCTCTCTCTCTCTGTAGGTGAAAGGTAGATCTCTCTCTCTCTCTCTCTCTCTCTTCTCTCTTCCTCTCTCTCTCTCTCTCTCTCTCTCTCTCTCTCTCTCTCTCTCTCTCTCTCTCTCTCTCTCTCTCTCTCTCTCTCCTCTATATATATATATATATATATATATATATATATATATATATATATATATATATATCTGTAGCCCCCTAGGATCCTTATTAAGCCCCATACAGACGTTGCTTACACTCACAACACAATGACACAGTGTTAGTTGATTAGCTAAGGTACTTTGGATAGTTAGTCATTATGTTGCCAGGTAAAAGAGGGACCCTATATAGTGGAGCCTCCTTGACCTACCTGAGCATTAGTCAAGTCGATGTTACCTGTCCAGTGGTTGATGGGGAAGATACAGGTAATGAACTGACCACCTGATGATTGACTAAACCTTGGAGCTCAGCTGTCTATTGCTCACTACTATGCAGCAAGTCTTTGTATGCTCTCTCTCTCTCTCTCTCCTCTTCTCTCTCTCTCTCTTCTCTCTCTCTCTCTCTCTCTCTCTCTCTCTCTCTCTCTCTCTCTCTCTCTCTCTCTCTCTCTCTCTCTCTCTCTCTCTCTCTCTCCTCATTTTCAATTGCCTATGTCACTACTTCATCTGTCCATATTTTCCTTTCATTCCTTTCCCCTTTCCTTTCCTTTCTCCTTCGCGCATCCTCACCCTCAGTTCCTTATTCGGGGTAAAGCTTTGAAGATGACAGCAATCCGACCCATTGTTGATCTTTCGTGTAAGGGTGTGTGTGTGTGTGAGAATTGTTTGTTCTAAGGACAACATTGCATTTTTGTGTACGGATGATTATATGTCAATAAATGGAAAGGGTCAGCATAAGGGGTAGATGTGATAAAATAACTTCCTTATTTTCGAGAAGATTCAATCAAGTGACACTCGTGTATCCCTTACCTTGGGTGGTGTCTAAAGGTAAGAAAAAAAGGGGGGAAAAAATAGTTCCAGGGAAGGGGATAAAAAAAAAACGACAGGAATAGGACGAAAGGTAAAATCAGTTTTTTTCCTCCTGCTCCATGTAAAAGTCTGACCAAAAGGAGGAAATAAAATGAAAAGATTTAATCACAGTCCTTCCCCCCCAAAAAAAAACCAGGAGGGTGCGAAAAAGGGTGTGGTCAGTCAAGTTCTCAATATATTTTTATACACATTCCTTAAAGAAATTATATTCGTATAAAGATAGAGAGTATAATTTTTTTATGTAAGTGTTTCATAGGCTATTAGCTGAAATACAGGAGTGAAAAAAACGTGCAAAAACAGAGTGAGATGGACAATACTGAGGGTGACGAAAGACCACACACTGACATATATTGAGGCTTTGGGGGGGTGAGGGGTAGACAGGGGCAAATACAATGAGATGACAGTGAGAGGTAAATACAAGGCAAGAGGACAGAGGCAGTGAGACAGGTAGGGCAAGGGTACAAAAAATGGAAGGAAAGTAACAAGGAAACAAAAATATCGGGAGTGAGGTAACGGAATAACCTATACCAACCTATATTCTGGGGGTGTTTTTTATGAGGTGAAAAATCCTGACCCCTTGCTACTTACTGACTGATATTTGATGCCAGGAGAAGAGAATAGTACGGTTCTTCTAAATTTCAGCTGTATTTTATCATAGTTAACCATAATATCAGGTAAACATAGGCATAATTTTAAGCATGAGACCTTAAGATAGAATGGAATTTTCGCCTCGTTAAAAAAATTGACTATAACTTTCTCCGTTTCTTTATTCCTGGATGCTTTCTTTCCTATAACCGGGTGGCAGTGGCGGTAAGGGAGGGTTACACTACGCTGATGAAGAGATCGTTAGGTCGTCAGGAACGTGATGAACGATGCGGCTGTGACGGAGACCGGACCCAGTGATGAACTACCGGATCCGAAGCCTCAATATCTCGATACCAAGAATTCCACATCACGAGGCACATTCCTGTCACATCCCTCTCCCCAATCCCTCCACTAACCCTTTCTCATCTCTTCTCCAACACCCTTCCGAGTCCTTCTCCTGCTCCTCCTTCACCCTTCCCATCCCTCCTACCACTGTTTTGCCTTCCTACCCCTTTTCTGGTGTTGTGGATAAACTGCTGTAGTGTCTCAATGGGTGGACGACTCTGGAGGCAATGTGGGTAACAGTGGGCTGGCTTTGTTTTCCCCCTTGAGCCTTGAGTACTAAGGCAGAGAGTTGCCAAGGATCAGCTGTGACCTCAATGTGTTTGTACTTGAAGTGTTTTGTATTTTTTTTATTATTCTTAATGATTGGTTCTGCACAGCTGCTCATTCGTGGTCGGTTCTAATTGAATTTTCTTTTTTTTTCATTTTCTTTTGACTGTCATGTCGATCGTGAAATTAATTGAACTGGAAGCTTTCTTTATTGTTGTTGTCACTTTTATATAATCTGCTTTGGATTACGAACAATAATGATTAGGAGATGGAGGGCATTTATTTGTCTTGCCTGTTGAAGCGTTGGGGAACATATGTTTGAATTTTGTTTTCATTTCTCCTCTTATTGCTTCACACTTCCACCACTTCCACCACCACTGACGTCCTTCACCACACACACACACCACCTGCCCACCCTTCCTCAGGCCACCACTCACCTTTACCACCTTTAATTACTACGCGTCCCGTCACCTGTCACTATCTCGGGTCTTCACGCTCCATCGCCTGCGTTAATCAGTTTCAAGAGTCTCTATGATTCCCAACGCCATTGTTCGATTGTATCATTATTACCTTCAACCTTCACTACTACCAACACCAATACTACCACCACCACCTCCTACTTCTCCTATTATACCTCCTCCTCCACTACCACCACCACCTCCTCCTCCTCCTCCTCCTCCTGCTCTTCCTCCACTACCACCCCACCACTACCACTACCACCACCTCCTCCTCTTCGTCCTTTCCCTCCTCCTCCACTACCACCCCCCCACTACCACCACCACCTCCTCCTCTCCCTCCTCCTCCACTAGCATCCCACTACTACCACCACCTCCTCCTCCTCCTCCTCTTCGTCCTTTCCCTCCTCCTCCACTACCACCCCACCACTATCACCTCCTCCTCCTCCTCCTCCTCCCCCACTACCACCCCACCACTACCACCACCTCCTCCTCCTCCTCCTCTTCGTCCTTTCCCTCCTCCTCCACTACCGCCCCACCACTACCACCATCACCTCCTCCTTTCCCTCCTCCTATTCCTATTCTACCTCCTCCACTACCACCCCACCACTACCACTACCACTACCACTACCACCACCTCCTCCTCCTTTCCCTACCACCCCACCACCACCACCACCACCACCACCACCACCACGACTATAAGCACCATCACCACCGCCATAAACCAGGGCTTAGAGGCAGGCACAGCGTCGAGCCTCCCCCACCACGCTCCCAAATGACCGCTCCTTTACACCTCCCGCGCGACCACTTGTGCTGACGCTGACCCAGACGCCGGCGCCCTCCCATTACCACCCACCACTGCCCCCATTATCACCTGGCTCCCTCCCGCCATTAACATAGTACAGTTTACTTTACCACTTTACCCTCCCCCTGTTCCTCGCAGCGCTAATGCAGCCATAGTGGGTAGGCAGAGCGGGAATTGGAATCTGGCCTCACTACCTCACCGTCAGGACCTCTCAGATGAGTGTTTTACGTTTTTGACCTTTTTTTTTTCTTTTTTTTTTTCTTTTTTTTTTACTATGAGGTACGTTGTCGACACTGTGACGAGAACGGCAGATGGTGCGTTTGTGATTTACCTCTCAGATGGTGTGTGTTTACGTCTTTTATCTTTTTTATTTAGTACTTTTCTATGAAGTTGCGTTGTCGACACGGTGACGGGAACGGCAGATGGTACGTTTGTGATTTTTTTAACTATGATTCTTTCCTTTTTTTTCATTAAGGCGCCGCGTTTTCGCCCAGGGCCTGTGAGCTCAACCCTGTGACGGGAACGACATGTGGTCAGACTCAAGGTTGCTCAAGGTTTAACTGGGGTACGGATGAGACGCACAACGAGGCGTATAATCACATAAAAAAGACTATTTATCATATTTACTGTAGATTACGCAACAGAGACTTAAGTAACGGACGAGCTGATGACGGTTTTTGCCGGATGATCACTTGGAGCTTAAAGAGATGGACGTAGATACCTAATTTTCGTCGTTACTGTACGTCATGTTTGTATTCTTTTTTCGGACTCAGATGCTGTAAGAAGGGGAGAGAGAGAGGGACAGTAGGGGCAGAGAGGGTTGACAGGTAGGAGTTGATGTGGAGCAAATATTCCAATCACTGAAGAAGATGGTGGACGAGGAGGAGGAGGAGGAGGAGGAGGTGGAGGAGGTGGAGGTGGAGGTGGAGGAGGAGAGGAGGAGGAGGAAGAAGTCCAGGAGGGATGGCGGGTCTGGCAGCTTAATGAGTGACGGGGCGCGAGTTTTTGCTTCACTCCGCTCGACGGGAACTGCGATAAGGCCGCCTTGTTTGTCCAGCCACTTAAGGAAATCACGGTCCCAGGAGAGGAGGATGAGGAGGGGCAAGGGCAGAAGGAGGAGGAGGTGGAGGGGTAAGAGCAGAAGGAGGAGGCGAAGGAGCAAGAGCAAAAGAAGGAGGAGGTGGAAGAGCAAAAGTAGGAGGGAAGGAAGAGGTGGAGGAGGAGGGGCAAGAGCAGAAGGAGGAGGCGAAGGAGCAACAGGAGGAGGAGGAGGAGGAGGCGAAGGACCAACCAAAGGAACGAAGGAGGAGGTGGAGGAGGAGCAAACTGAGCAGGATCCAAGATTTTAAAGTTAGCTCATCTTGTGTAAGGAAGCTAATGGAGTGAAAATTTTGGAAAGGAAGCAGAGGAAACACGAATAAGGTGTGAGGAGGTGTAAGTGTGTACAGTAGGATGAGAATGTTAACGATGACCTTAACGTTTTCCTTGTCGTATTTAGCTTTACATCGTTAACACATAAAAATTTGGTGTTTTATGTCCTTATGCTAAGTTTGCGTACTATGTTTGTGTGTGTGTGTGTGTGTGTTGTGTGTGTGTGTGTGTGTGTGTGTGTGTGTGTACGTGTGTGTGTACGTGTGTGTGTGTGTGTGTGTGTGTATATATGTGTGTGTGTGTGTATATGTGTGTGTGTGTGTGTGAAAGCAATTAATACCATAAGATGTAGTGACAAACGCAACACGTCATAGAAACTGAATTAATGTGCATACGTTTATTTCACCATAAAATAGAAGATAATTTAGTGAAAACGTAACTTGATGTAGGAATGTTGGATACGAATTAGGATTTTCTTATGTTGGCAGAAACGCTAGAGAGACTAGGAGGATAGAAGATAGGGAAGAGAAGGTGTAATAGGAAAAGGGGGCGAGGCTAGGCATGGGAGGAAGGCTAGGGAAGGGGTGATAGGCATGGAGGGGGGAGGCTAGAAAAGGAGGGGAGGCTAGGCATGGAGGGGGGATCTAAGCATGGGGGAAGGCTAGGGAAGAAGGGGAGGTTAGGCATGGAGGGGTCTAGATTAGGCATGGGGGGGCTAGGGAAAGGGGGGAGGCTAGAAAAGAGGGGAGGCTAGGCATGGGGGAGGGAGGCTAGGGAAGGGGGGGCTAGGAAATGGGTGGGAGGCTAGGTATGGGGGAGAGGCTAGGAAAGGGAGGGGAGGCTAGGAAAGAGGGAAGGCTAGGAAAGGGGAGGCTAGGAAAGGGGAGGAGGCTAGGCAAGGTGAGGAGGCTAGGCAAGGTGGGGCTAGGCAGGAAGGGGAGTAAGGCTTGGGGAAGGGGAGGCTGAAGAGTGCAAGGTTGAGTGGGAAGAGGAATAATTAAATGACATCTAGGTGTGAATGGACTTCCTTGTGTGGCGTGTGTGGCGTGTGGACATTCTTCACTGTGTCTACATGCTTTGTGGACACAGCACACACACACACACACACACACACACACACACACACACACACACACACACACACACACACACACACACACACACACACACACACACACACACACACACACACACACACACACACACACACCTAATGTTTGACTTCTAATATTTGTTTGTAATTAAATTTGCAGTAATGCCGCTACAACACTTTTCTTTGTTATTTGAGTCTCAACCGGAAAATAATGGTTATTTATATACTCGTTTGGTGTTTCATGAGGTTGAGATTAACATGTTTAACACTTATTTGCCTCCTTACCCCTCTCTCTCTCTCTCTCTCTCTCTCTCTCTCTCTCTCTCTCTCTCTCTCTCTCTCTCTCTCTCTCTCTCTCTCTCTCTCTCTCTCTCTCTCTCTAACTCATGAGGGCTGATTGATGAAGTGTCTAATGACTTTCAACTGTTAACTCTAATTGCATTTCTTCGTCGTCTGATGGAACCTCGTCATCAGGAGGAGATAAGACGGCGAGGCGCATCCCTCCCTCACTCCTCCTCTGACTTCTGATGTTGTGATGTTACAGCGGACGAGTAGTGACAGGCAGGGCATAAATAATCTAAATTCATATGCGTTGTTTTGCTTTGCCTCAGTCACCGCTGTTTAGTGCATCGTTTTCTTTGCTTAGCGCCATGGGTTGGGGCTGGGTAGGGAGGAGGGGGAGAAGGGGTGAGGGAGGATGCGAGGAACGAAGGGATGGAGCGAACGAGCAAAGAAAGATAAGGATTATGAAAGTCATGTCCCCTTCCCTTTTCTTCCTTCCTCTTCCTCCTCTACGTCTTGGCCCTTATTCTTTTATCTCCTCCTCTTCCTTCTTTGTATTCCAAGTATCATCGTTTGCTATTTTTTGCATAATGATGATAAAAGGATAGTAATAATGATAAAAATAACAACTGAAGGAGATGTACAGTAGCTCATAATGATAGTAAAAACATTATAAACATACCGAGGAAAAAACATGGCGTAAGAAGGACTCATAATGATGGTAAATACAAATAAAACCGAGGAAAAAAGACAATGACATAAGAAGAAGGAAAATGTGACAGCGGCGCCAAGAAGCAGTGGCGGGATTTGTGAGATAAGAAGGAGGAGAAGGGTGACACCTGCTGGCGATAACAACCACTACCTGTATTCCCCAAGCTTCTGACCCCCTGAGTGGCCCTGACAAGGACCTCTAAGCCTCCTGCCGCAGATTTGACTCTTGATTACGTCGCCCCCAGTGCCCCCACACACTCGCCGGGGCACCTGACGCTCCCCATGACACATGACAGCAAGAGATAGTTTCTGAACACTGGGTGGCGGGGAACAGCATACATATCATTGATAGCGTTAATTTGGGGAGAACTCAGACATGGTTTACTGAACGACATTTTTGTTGGTGTTAATTTGGGGGTAGAACTTAGACATGGTTTACTGAACGACATTTGTTGTGTTAATTTGGGGATAGAACTCAGACAAGGTTTACTGAACGACTGATTTAGGTTTGAACACCATTGAATAACTAATTTCTCGGGTTTTCTCGTGGTTCATAGTGCATTGTAGTATCAAATTGAGTGTACTTATTGTGAATAAATCCGTCGAAGCTTTTTCTGAACGACTGATTTAGGTTTGAACACCATTAACTAACTAATTTCTCAGGTTTTTACATAGTTCATAGTGCATTGTAGTATCAAATTTAGCGTACTTAACAGTGAATAAATCCGTCGCTTCATGGCGGAGAATCAAACAAGATGGCGGTAGTGGTGGTAGGTCCCGGGTGGTCCAAAACTGGCGGTATAGGCGAACAGAGCAAGTAGTTTAAGAGCCAGTCTTGTGGAATGTTGTCTTAAGAGTGAAGTGGTCAGGGTGGCGTACGAAAGGATAAGAGGAGATAGATAGAAGAGAGAGAGAGAGAGAGAGAGAGAGAGAGAGAGAGAGAGAGAGAGAGAGAGAGAGAGGAGAGAGAGAGAGAGAGAGAGAGAGTAGTGTCTGTTCCATGGTAGTATGTTAATGTGCAGAGCGTGAGGTGACAGCAAAGAGGCAAGGTTTAAGGGGTGGCAAGTGGCGGGAGATGAGGTGACGGGAGAGAGTGACAACTTACATGGACTTCAAGGGAGGCGAGAAGGTGGGCTGAGGCGGCGACCACGTCCATTTGGTAGCCCAGAAAAAGAGTGAATCGATAAGTAGATAAATGTGTGAGATAGCAGCCTCCATTAAAGTTGAGAGAGAGAGAGAGAGAGAGAGAGAGAGAGAGAGAGGAGAGAGAGATGAGAGAGAGAGGAGAGAGAGAGAGAGAGAGAGAGAGAGAGCTGTGTGGTCTGTCAAGCCTTCATACCTGCGGGAAATGAGTGTTAAATGAGCTTATAAATTATAGATTCGTGGAAGAATAATTAAGCTTGTCATAAATATAAATCAGAGGGAATTAATATTACTCTCTCTCTCTCTCTCTCTCTCTCTCTCTCTCTCTCTCTCTCTCTCTCTCTCTCTCTCTCTCTCTCTCTCTCTCTCTCTCTCTCTCTCTCTCTCTCTCTCTCTCTCTCTCTCTCTCTCTCTCTTTCTTTCTTTCTTTCTCTCACTCACAACACACACACACACACACACACACACACACACACACACCACACCACACACACACACACACACACACACACACACACACACACACACACACACTTCACCCTCCCTTTGATGACCTGCTAGTAGACCATTAGTGATAGTAGTAGTAGTAGTTGAAGTAGAGGTGGTATAGATAGTAGTGATAACAGTAGTAGTGGTATGGTAATCACGGCAGTCTATTGTTGATTTCTTTTTCATATGACTTTCTCCACACCCCGAGCCCAAAGAGGGAGAGATGTAAGAAGTGCGTATACACGTAACATTACCTCGATAAAGGTAGGAGTGTAGATAAATTGTAGGAGTGATGGAAAAGACTGGTGACGCCCCGCTGACAAATCGATGTTTTGAGAAAGACAGACATCACCGCTTTACACTTTAAGATGCATCAAAGGGGTTTTTTTATTTGTTTTTGCGATGTTAGTCATATTTTTATATTTTTTCCCTCCGTGCGACAAGTTATCGGTTGATTTGATAGACAGTTTCAATGTTTCACGCACGTCATCGCTGAAGCTCATCTCTTCCAAAGTATGAAACTAGCTTTAATTTGACGTAATGCGAGGATAGAATAGGCTACATTTTGACAAAAGGTCACCGAATGGACAAAGAAATGCACACCTTCCCTCAATCTTACTCGAACAAACACTCTAATACAAGCTTTTCCCCGCTATATAACTTGTAAGTAATGCAATTTTCCTCTTTTTCTAGATCTGCGACGGTACTTCCAGGAGGTTCCCTACTCCCAGACGGTGCCCCTGGAGCAGCATGTGGAGCTGCGGTGTCTGCCGCCCCTGGGCCGCCCTCAGCCCGCCGTCACGTGGATCAAGGACAGCGTTCCCATCGACCTGGAAAAACAACCCAGCTACAAGTAAGTGTCCGGTGCGAGGCGTCTGAACCTGCGATGAACGTTAAAACATGAATGGGAGTAAGAAACGTAGGGGAGAGTGAGAGAGAGAGAGAGAGAGAGGAGAGAGAGAGAGAGAGAGAGAGAGAGAGAGAGAGAGAGAGAGAGAGAGAGAGAGAGAGAGAGATTAATCAAGACTACAGTAACCAAAATCCTTATTTCTTGGCGCTGAAATTATCGTAAACACCGAAAATAATGACGAAACTTCTTAATACGGCTGGGTTTTTTTCTTCTCTTTTTTTCTCTA
>JACEEZ010021659.1:60000-77500 GCA_016584305.1 Chionoecetes opilio
TTTTGGGGGTCCTAACTTTATTCTAGAAAACTCATGTTAACTTCTCTACCTTGCAATCTGTTTACCATTTCTCTCTCTCTCTCTCTCTCTCTCTCTCTCTCTCTCTCTCTCTCTCTCTCTCTCTCTCTCTCTCTCTCTCTCTCTCTCTCTCTCTCTTCTCTCTCTCTCTCTCTCTCTGACTCTCTGATCTCCCTCTCTCTCTCATCTCTTTCCTCTCTCCTCTCTCCTGCAGTCTCGATTCCTGCCATCATCTCTTTAACCCTCATTACGCTTTCCATTATCTTCACGTTCACTCTCTTCTCACTCTTTTATTCTTTCTCCTCCTCCCCCTCTTCCTATCTCTCTTGCGACCCTCTGACTGACGTAATTCGGCACCACAGGCAGAGGCACCAAAGTGATAACACCAATTTGCGACGTCAATCCGGGAGAAGGGGATTCGATGCTCTGCCAGAAGGGAAGAGATTGGGTTTTTTTTTGTTGAGTCTGTCCCTGTAAGGCGCGATTATTTACGGTATAGAAAATGGAAGAGGAGTTAGGTACGTTGAGGGAGCTGGAACAATAAAGTAAGGGAAAATGAAGGAGAAGAATGAGGTATGGTGGTTAGTTGAGTTTGAAAGAAGGGAAGAAAGTAGTGATTCAAGAGAGAGAGAGAAAGAGAGAGAGAGAGAGAGAGAGAGAGAGAGAGAGAGAGAGAGAGAGAGAGAGAGAGAGAGAGAGAGAGAGAGAGAGAGAGAGAGAGAGAGAGAGAGAGAGAGAGGAGTTAACGAAAGCAAGGGTAACACTGAAAAGAGTATATTAAGAGTGAATAATTGAAATATAAACTGATAACGTAATGCAAAATAGGTGATGCAAAGTAGAGAGACAACCGAGAGACAAACTAGATGGAGAGACAAACGCATTCTCAAAGGCACATCGACAAACAGAGAACGAAGGGAGGAAGAGGAGAATAGGAACAAGGGAGTCAAAAGGGAGAGAGGGAGGGAGGTGAGGATTTAGAATTGGGATGCATTTGGTGAGTGATTAAAGGGACTGACTGGTAGAGTGGAGAGGTGACTGATTGAAAGGGAGAAGAGATAGAAGGGAGGAGGGAATGAGGAAAATAAGGTCGGGAGATTGAAAGACAGAAAGAAAAAAGAACGAAATGAAGTGGGTGAGTGAGTTACGACTTTGCACTCAGTAAAAAGAAAGAAGATGAAGAAGAAAGAAAAGAAATGCACGTAGATAATGCCAAGAAAACTGACACATGAATAAGAACTTAGATGCATTTTCTGATCTTGACTTTATTTGGGAAGAAGACACCAGCGAGAGAGAGAGAGAGAGAGAGAGAGAGAGAGAGAGAGAGAGAGAGAGAGAGAGAGAGAGAGAGAGAGAGAGAGAGAGAGAGAGAGAGAGAAGAGAGAGAGAGGAGAGAGAGAGAGAGAGAGAGAGAGAGAGAGAGAGAGAGATGATGATGATGATGATGATGATATGAGGATGAGAGTGAGGGTATAATCCGGAAAGGAGATGGAGTGGTCAAATGGATTGTTGATGTTAGTTAATGGAGACGGTAGTGATGGAGGGAGGGCGTTTCGATAAGGAGATGGTGATTGTAGGGGAAAAAAAACGTCTATGCCAACCCGTAGGAGGAGGCGGAGGAGGAGGAGGGCGGTATCATCAAGGAAAGGATGTGAGAGGGTTGATATGATATGAGAATGAGAAAAGAATGTGTTGGTTTGTTTTTTTTTTTTTTTTTTAGTGGTGTGTGTGTGTGTGTGTGTGTGTGTGTGTGTGTGTGTGTGTGTGTGTGTGTGTGTGTGTGGTGTGTGTGTGTGTGTGTGTGTGTGTGTGTGTGTGTGTGGTGACCATCTTCTTGTTATGTTCTACTATTTGCAACAATAAATATAATTCTCTCACGTACGTAAATGATGGAAAAATATGTGCATGATATTCTCTCTCTCTCTCTCTCTCCTCTCTCTCTCTCTCTCTCTCTCTCTCTCTCTCTCTCTCTCTCTCTCTCTCTCTCTCTCTCTCTCTCTCTCTCTCTTCTCTCTCTCCTCTCTCTCTCTCTCTCTCTCAAACACACACACACACACACACACACACACACATTAACGTAAGTTCATTCTACTCTCCCTTTATAGTTGAAATATACTCCTCCTAATAGCATTTCCTCCTCTTATCACTTACTTTTTCTGGCTTAATCTTCTCTATATTTTAACTCTTATGTGAAGGAGAGATTTACTGTCAGAAATTAAACAGAATTATAAGATCCCTTGACTTCCTCCTCAGCACTGGGATATATCATGTTGAAGTTAGAGATAGGAGTAGAAGAGTAAAAGCGTGAGAAGAGAAAGAAATTAGATAGCTGGAAAGAAAATGTAGAGGTAGAAGAGAATAAAGGAATAGTTTGCAAAGCATTTTTAAGAGAAATGAGAATATATTATAGAAGGACAAGAGTGTACAAAGGAAGATAGGGTGATCATCTGGAACGAAGAATAGATTAGAAAATGTAAATGAAAAAATATTGTATTGAAAACAAAGAAATACAGACGAAAATTACAAGTCCATTACTTGAACGATAAAATATAGTATTATGAAATAAGGGAACAATGATATAAAAGAGACGAAGAGGCGTGGAGAGGAAACAGGAGGAAGCCTTGACGCGGAGGCCGTACAGAGGAGGCACAGGAGAGAGGGAAGTGAGGGAAGAGAGGGAAGTGAGGGAAGAGAAGGAGAGAGGGAAGAGGGAAGTGAGGGAAGAGGGATGAGAGGGAAGTGAGGGAAGAGGGATGAGAGGGAAGTGAGGGAAGTGAGGGAAGAGAAGGAGAGAGGGAAGAGAGGGAAGAGGGAAGTGAGGGAAGAGGGATGAGAGGGAAGTGAGGGAAGAGGGAAGAGAGGGAAGTGAGGGAAGAGGGATGAGAGGGAAGTGAGGGAAGAGGGATGAGAGGAAAGAGAGGGACTAGAGGGAGGGGAAGGACCAGATGTGCAGGATGAGAGCAACACAATGCAGCCTTTATGGCGCGTGTGTTGCGACGACCATGTTACTCCAAGTGTGTGTGTGTGTGTGTGTATGTGTGTGTGTGTGTGTGTGTGTGTGTGTGTGTGTGTGGTGTGTGTGTGTGTGTATGTGTGTGCGTGTGTGCAGATTATTTGTACCGATAGTTAGAAAGAAATATTCTTTAGTACACATGTTTGATTTTGTATATTTATTGTTTATCTATTTTATTCCTCTATTCTGATATCAATTTTTTTTCATTTAAGTATATTTATATCCTTATCCAGTTCTTACAATTCTCATTTTCCTGTGTGGTTTCCTCTCTTCCTCCTCTTCATTATTTTCCATGTCCTCTTCATCCATCTCTTCCTCCTCCTCCTCCTCCTCCTCCCCTTCCTCCTCCTCTTCCATCTCCTCCCCGGCCAGATGGCGCCACAAAAGACGGCTCAACCTGTTACACGGAGAGTTACGTGGAGGGTTCTTTCTCCCTCTCCTCCTTCCCCTCTCCACCTCCCTTCCTCCTCCTACCAACCCCCCACCTCATCAGTCTCTCCTTGGCTTCCCCCTGCTCCTCCAACCTCGAGTGGCACTTGAGGGGGCCTATTGAGTCCTTCCGCGCGCCTGTTTGCACCGCCGCCAATCGGGTAATGATCCTGCAGACATAAAAGCGGCGGCAGGTCCTCGAAAAATCCTCTTTACCTCTATTTATGGATTGGACGATGGATGGAGAGAGAGAGAGAGAGAGAGAGAGAGAGAGAGAGGAGAGAGAGAGGCACACACACACACTGGGACGCCGTATATAGTGTCATCTGGCCAGGAGGATCACAGCCCCAGGGTTTCTGCCGGAAATTTGACGGTCCCATCTGCCTGTGTTGGGAAGCCTCCGAAAGGATTTTATTATCTATTCGAGTGGGAGGTTTATTTTCACAATAGACAAGATGATAGCTCAGCAAACGACTATCTAGACAGAGAGAGAGAGAGAGAGAGAGAGAGAGAGAGAGAGAGAGAGAGAGAGAGAGAGAGAGAGAGAGAGAGTTAATTGGTGTAAGCAGCATATGGATGAGAGAGAGGAGAGAGAAGAGAGAGCAGAGTTTTAATTGGTTGTAAGCAGCATTGGTCGGTGTTTCAATTGGTATAATCCGAAGCGCTGATTCAATTTTAAGTTCAAAGGTTCAGTGGGGCTTCTCCAATCAGTGCTGACGGAGGCGAGGCAGCGGGGGGGCGGGTCTGGTTGAGTGGGTGAGGACGAGTGAGGGGCTTGGCGAGGGGCGGTTCTGATGCAAAGTTAGGAGGCGATTAGCAACAGGGAATGAGGGTTTGAGGAAGTAAAAAGGTTATAAAAAGTATCGAGGACTTAAGGGGCGATTAGTGAACAGCGCTCGACGACAGTGATAGAGTAGCAAGATGTAGGAATGGAAAGAGCAGCGTTACAGCAGATGGGGAAGAGAGGTGAATGTAGGTATAGTGTTAAGTAACAGGAACTACCTCGTGTAGGTCTCGCGGCCTCTTGTAGCTTCCTTATTTTCTTATGTTCTTATGTACATTGCGAGGACAAGGAAGAGAGAAGCAAGGTTAATATCGATGAGGTTTCATTAACACAGCTAGAAAAGCAGAGCTCTGACGTCCGTAATTTTACAAGACAAAAAAACTAACTAAAATTGCCACGAAGATTATAGTGAGTAAAAAAATAACTTATAACTTGAGCATATAACCAGTCAAGAAAGACAAGACTAAAACTACAAAGTACCTACACGTGGAAACTTACCGTAATTGGTGTTTCATTATAAATAATTGAACATCCTCTTCTTCCCTCCCTTTCTAATTCCCTCTTCCCCTCACTCCCCTCTAAACGCTTGTGCCTTCGTGTAATTCAATAACAAACGATACACGCTAGTCCCACGTCACCCAAATGTCCATTCTGCGTCACATTTACGTCATTGTGGAGAGGGAGAGGGAGGGAAGGAGGAAAAGGAAGGTGAGGAACCCAACATCTCATACAATTCACGCATGCGCACGTCATCACCACCTGAGTGTCCTCCACTAACTGACAGACGGTGGTACGGAGAGGTAGCAAGTGCAGTAGAGAGCAACCACCGTGATACCTTTTCTTTCCGGTATTCATCTTTCCGCAGTACTCAAGATCACAATGGTATGCTGTCCTTGGTAAGAGAGAGAGAGAGAGAGAGAGAGAGATAGAGATAAGGGAGGAGGGTTTGGTTTAAGTGGAACAAGGACTGGCAGATGGGCGTTGTGTAGGGAGGAAGAGAAGAATAGAAACAAAAAGAGGAGAGAAAAAAATGTTATAAATTGATTGTCGTCGTGGTAACAGTAGCAGTGGTGGTACTGAAGCTGCCGAAACAGCAATAGAACCAAAGTTTGTGTTGCATTGTATCCCTCACCGAATCGAAGCAGCTTAAGCAGATATCGGACCCAATACTCAGTAGATCCTCTGCATCGGACAGTTAGTGACTCAGGAGATTTCTAAACCCATTCAGCCTCACCTCCTGCCGTACTTTATGCCGCACCTTTATTCCACGCGCTCAGTAAGGGTCCTGTGCCAATAAATATTTCGCGCAATCGAGGTGAGCCTGTTTGAACCACTGTTTCGGACCATTATTGTCTCGTTCGCTCGTGCGTGAGTAGTGAAGAGATTGTTGTTGTCAGGCATTTGAATATTCTGAATTATTTAATCAACTTCTTATGGAGCCGTTTATTCTGCAGGAAAATTACGGGATTATGACGTAGATAGGTTGCTCAACCAACTGAAAGAGAGAGAGAGAGAGAGAGAGAGAGAGAGAGAGAGAGAGAGAGAGAGAGAGAGAGGAGAGAGAGAGAGAGAGAGAGAGAGAGAAAAAAAAATGACTCAGACAGCCAGACAGAGGTTTGCAAGAGCGAAATCTACTGAGAGATAAGGGAAAATGAGATGGAAAGTAGCTCCACTTGGGATAGTCGGGACACAAGAGGCCGGAGTGAGGCTGGAGGGGGAGGGGGAAGGGAAGGGGGGGAGTAAACGAGGGATAGTTAAAGCCAGAGGAGAGGGAGGGGGCCAGGAAGGGGATGGGAGGCACAATCTCACGGAAAAGTACAGCTAATTATCATATTCATTCAAGGCCATCATTATCATCATCACCATAACTATCATTACCTCTTAGACTACAAAATTACATCCTTAGACTTACCATTTTCAACAAAAAATACCTCGTTACAGTTTTTTATCCGTCGTTAAGTGAAGAGGATGAGACAAGCTTTAAAGGAACCTGAAGGAGAGGAAGGGAAGGGAAGGGAGGGGAGGGGAGGGGAGGGGAGGGGAGGGGAGGGAGGGAGGGGAAGGGAAGGGAAGGGAAGGGAAGGGGAGGGGAGGGGAGGGGAGGGGAGGGAAGGGAAGGGAAGGGTCGTAAGCTTCGCCAAAGAGCCATTTACTTCGACATCCAAACCTATCTCGTTTCATTGCTTCGGTTTCAGTGTAATATTTTCCACCTGCGTACCGCCTCCTGTCAGTAATATTTTGATTTATTGTGTGTTTTCCTACATCATTGATTTTTTGTCTTTAATCCGTAATGTAATGCCGTCAGGGTGGCTCAGTGGTAAAGACTTTGGGTTCGCGTGTAGAGTTCTTGCCTTCGAACCCCACTCCCTGCTACGTGGGTTCATCAATCATCATGGCTTTGTGGCAATTTGTATAGTCAATAATATCGCTGCTACCACGTGCGAATTGTCTAAATAGGATCCAAGTGCATTATCTTACGGCACTCGAAATAAATGGCACTATAAAAAATGACACAGGCAACAACAGCACAGGAAAAAATACCACAAAGTTTGGAGTAGAAAAAAATGGCACATAAAAGTAATGGCATCTTATAGTATTGATTACTAGTGCAGGTTAGGCCATTGCGCCATTTATTCACAGCCTGAAGAATATGCCATTTTTTCTGTTTCTTTCAATTTTTTTTCTGTTTTCTTTTTCTGTCCAATTTTCTGATGTGCCATTAATTCATGTGCCATTTTTTCACGTGCCATTTTTTTCCTATATTCTTATCTAATAATCTACCTCTTATGTAATACCTTCTTTCCCCCCTACAGTGGACGGCGGGTGGTCGTCTTGGTCGTCCTGGTCGGCGTGCAGCAACAGGTGTGGTCGTGGCATGCAACGCGTCGTACCCGCACCTGCTCGGCTCCTTCCCCTCAGAACAGCGGTGCGGCGTGCCAGGGTCTCGCCGTGCAGAGGACAGACTGCTCCCACATGTGCCCAGGTGAGTACGCGGCGCCGAGGTGTACGCCAGGTGTCCCCGGCCTCCCTTAACCCCTTGAGACCCAGAGCGTAATGAATTTGGCTACCATTAGACAATTTTTAGTGAATGTAAGCAATATTTTATAGATAATGACCTGTTTAGTATTCTTGTCGACTAACTAATTCAGTTACTTTTCGTAATTTTATGGCACGACATGATACGGTTTTTTATAGCATCTGGGCGCGAAGGGGTTAAGAGCGTCAGTTTGCGTCCATTAATTAGCCTTGACTTCCCGTGAAATAGTCGGCCAGACAGTACTTAGCTTACTTATTTTTTGAACAGTTAGTGTATATTAATCCCCATCTTGTATCACGTGAGCCAGTGGTTGACTTGTTAGTGCTGTAGTGTTGACCAGCAATTGTTGTGGTGACGCAGCACATAACCCTCCCCCCCATCCCCCTATCAAGAGCTTTCCTCCCCCCATCCCCCCAATACACATTTATACACGCCACATGCTTCCCCAGGCGACCCCAGCACCCCAGTGAGAGTGTCCCCTGTGTTGTGTATTTACTGTCCCCTTCCTTTGACTGAATATTAAAGGATCCCCCCCTCCTCCCCCCCTTCCCCCCCTTTGTGGTGTTTGTCTGTCCTTGTCTCATCCTTTGTGAAATAACGTCCCCAATTTTGTATGTGCAAACAGTAGGAGGAAAGTCGTCTGGTATTATTTTTTTTTTTTCATAGGATTTGGCACCACCATTAGTACCCAATAGAATGTGGCGTTTATCATCATTATCATTACTAGTTCTTTTTATCCCCTCCCTCAAATTCCTAAGCTAACAGTGAGTAGCTTTAACTTCCTTCTTCTCGCCGTCTACTACAATCACCACCAACTGTTTCCTCTCCTACTAAGCCACTAAGCCAGCAGTTCATGGCCTCCCTCTTATTCTAACTAGTCCAGAGTCATGTATCACCCTTGGCCCGTACTAACCCGCTCGTCTCTACCTCCCGTTATCTGCGGCGCCCATTCGTCAGGAGGTGACTGTGAGGACGAACCATGTGTGGAGGGTGAGTCTCCGGCCCCATGTGCTACCCTCCCTCCCTCCCTCACTCACTCCCCTGCCCTGTTATATATATTTTTCTTCACTTCACTAGTAGCCAAATTTCCGCCAGTATAAACACGACCCCTTTTTATCTCGTAGTTTTCCTTCAGTCACCGCTTCAGAGATTTTCAATTATTCTATGTAATGGTCGTCAATATTTCTCCTTTTGTATTTCTGTTTCTGTTTTCGGGAATGCTTGTCTTGTTTCTTTAGAACTGAAATTCCTTTTTTTTATCATTATTATTGGTATCATTATTATACTCAATTGTTATTATTCAGTGTATTATATTTTTTCATTCGTATCGGAGTAAACTGCTCTGACTTGATGCTGTTTTCTTTATAAAACTTTCATATATTACCGTCTTTTTTAAAGCGTGTGCACCTGCTAAGCTTCCCCTTCTGGCACTCTCCTTTCTTTGGTCTGCTGCGAGCGGCTGCTGTCCGGTCGAATTAACTTGTTTATCTGTCCCTCCCTCCCTCCCTCTCGCCCTTCCTCCCTCCCTCCCGACCCCATACTCGCTACTTGACTTACTAAATTAACTTTTGAGCACACTATCTAGGCCACACCTGCGCCTCCTTTCCCTCAAACTCCTCCTGACACACACCTGACTCTACGTATTCCACACCTGACAATCCTTCAGTTTAGTGCGACGTCCTCCACTTTTTATTACTCCTTCGGTGTGCACTCCAACATATCTGATATTTTTCTGCCTTCCACTCAGCTGACGACTTAGTTTTCACGAATTTAAGTATGTTTCAGTAAGAATTTTTCCCTCTTATACAGAGCATCACAGCACAATGTTATAATAACAAACACACACACACACACACACACACACACACACACACACACAGTCACACACACACACACACACACAGTCACACACACACACACACACACACACACACACACACACACACACATTGAATTACTGTGTGTTCTGATGTTACAGTGGAGGAAAGACTTAGCTTACTTGAATACCTGTAACTACTCTGTTTACATCACTGTATTTATATATCAACCTACTTCACATATCCTCTTGGTTTATCTGTCTGCTTCATCGTCTTCCTTACAGAATCTCATTATTCCTGGAACGTTTTTTTCGGTGACTTGCCTTAACTATTTAAACAGTTATTATAAATTTTCTACTCCTTACCTTTTTTTCAGTAAGTAGAATGAGTATTTATTGTTCTTCTAGTGTATTAATTAAGTTTACCAGTAAGTGTATATCAATTTATTTAGTTGTATAATGTGTATCAGTATTGACGATTTTAATTTTCTGTCTTCACCGCAATAAGTGAAGGTTATTTCCCTGACTCATTCGTTCTCACAGCAGTCGAGTTACGCTTCACTCTCGCTTTAGTCACGTCACCAGATCCTCGCCAGACTTATGGCATTCAAACCCACGTCTCAAGTGAGTCTCGGAAACCACACTGCCTAGAAACCCTTTCTTGACCTTGGGAAACCAGATTGTTGTTACGTTAGAGTTCATATGAAGACCGAAAGACATCATTTTGTAATAAGATTAACTAAAACGTGATGTTATTAATAATGATAATGAAAATAATGATGGAAAATTATGATAATAGAGAGAATACTATACTATTACTAATATTTATAATGATGATAATAATGATGATGGTAATGATAAAAACAACAATTTGAAAGACGAGAACTTACTTGACGGGGTTTGAAATCACGTGTATGTTTGTTTGTCCTTGTAGCATTGCATCTCCTTCCCCCACCTCCCCAGCACCTCTCCAGCACCTCCTCAGCACCTCCCCAGCACCTCCCCACGCCTCCCTACACCTTCCCCTTCACCTGTTCCACGCACCTGATGCCGTAGTTTCTTACCTGACTTCCTATAATGTCTTGGCCTGTTCTTCCATGGCTTGTGTGTTACGTGTTACTATTTCTTGTGTGTGTGTGTGTGTGTGTGTGTGTGTGTGTGTGTGTGTCCGTGTGTGTGTGTGTGTCTGTGTGTGTGTCTGTGTGTGTGTGTGTGTGTGTGTGTGTGTGTGTGTGTGTGTGTGTTCAGCCTATGTGCTATACATTTTGAGTGTGGTTGTCGTTTTAATGTGCTCTCGTGTATGAAGCCTTTATATTTACTGTAAATTCAAAAAAAGGGCAAAAATAATAAAATGTTGTTTCCATCCATAGCAGAGAACTATTCGTACAAGTTCAAGTTAAAAAGATAAACTGTTATGGTATAAAGGGAGCAGTTTGTTCCCGGACTGCGTGAAGCGAAATATTTGCCTCTTGATTTGTAGGTAATGGGAAGAGTTTTAGAAAGGACTTGCTTTGTTTAGGACACTCTCCCTCTCCTTCCCTCAAAACTTTATTACAAACGACACTAAGTAATGAGACTCTCGAGACCCATTGCTGGAAACTCAGTGAGACTCTCGTTGGTTTCCTTGGGGAGATATCGTACCCTGTCCACCTTCCTTCACTACACTTGTGACTAAAGGCTTGGGAAGTTGTCTTAAATGTAGTTCACTATTCTATCACTCTTTCTTTTTTCTCTTGGTTGTAATAACGAACTCTAATCTGGTCTAAGAGGTTTTTTTTGTAATTCAAGTGCTATAAACTCTCCCAACTTAGAGTCAACTAACTAACTATGTCATGGGTGTTGTAAAGTTTTATTTACTGCCTCGATGGAATTCAGAAACCGGGTGTGAATTAGCAGAGAGTGACTCACCACTTCTGTCATCGCTAGGCAAGTTGAGAGGAGGGAGAAAAGTTGGGGTGTTGGAGGTGTGATTGTGGGTGACGAGAGAGAGAGAGAGAGAGAGAGAGAGAGAGAGAGAGAGAGAGAGAGAGAGAGAGAGAGAGAGAGAGAGAGAGAGAGAGAGAGAGAGAGAGAGAGAGAGAGAGAGAGAGAGAGAGAGAGAGAGAGAGAGAGAGAGTTGTAGTCAATAAGACATGACAAAAGTGGAGGAAGTGTCGAAGAAAAGAAAAGAAAGTGGAAAAAGCCATTGATAAGGAGAATAATGATGATAGTGGTTATTTTTTTTGCATTTTTGGCTTTGACAATAACACAAGGGTAGGCCTAATGTCATGTCATGTCATGTCAACCAACCCTATAAGTGAGCGTGTCCCCTTTAGCGAGTATACAGCCACGCTCAGTATTAATTTCCTTCCTTCTATGAGTCATCTTATTACCATGCCTTTTGTTTATTCTCCCACTGTCCCTTCTGCCCTTCCTTTCCTCTGCCGCCCATCCGTCCCTCATAACCTTCCCCCTCCTCACCAAGGCCAAGGGAATTTAGATTTCTATTTCCTTGGCCTTGCTCCTCACCATCTCACCCGTGTCTGTGAGTGACTAATGCTGTGTTCCGGTGCTGCCCTTGCCTTCAGCGGTGGACGGGGCTTGGGCATCCTGGTCCTCATGGTCAACCTGTGGCCCCTGACTGTCGCCACCATCGCCAAAGGTCGTGTTCGTCCCCGGCGCCTCTGCATGGGGGTCGTTATTGCTCCGGCGACGACTTCACCTCTGCCAACTGCACCGGTGGGATGTGTCGTAGTGAGTATTATGATGTCGCCTTTGTTGTTATCTAACTTCACCTGTTTGGGGTGGCGATAGGACCTAACTTCATCTATTTGGGGTGGTGATAGGACCTGACTTAATCTGTTTGGGGTGGCGATAGGACCTGACTTCATCTGTTTGGGGTGGTGATATGACCTGACTTCACCTGCTTGGGGTGGCGATAGGACCTAACTTCACCTATTTGGGGTGGTGATAGGACCTGACTTCATCTGTTTGGGGTGGTGATAGGACCTGACTTCATCTGTTTGGGGTGGTGATATGACCTGACTTCATCTGTTTGGGGTGGTGATATGACCTGACTTCACCTGTTTGGGGTGGCGATATGACCTGACTTCACCTGTTTGGGGTGGCGATAGGACCTGACTTCATCTGTTTGGGGTGGTGATAGGACCTGACTTCACCTGTTTGGGGTGGCGATAGGACCTGACTTCATCTGTTTGGGGTGGTGATAGGACCTGACTTCACCTGTTTGGGGTGGCGATAGGACCTGACTTCATCTGTTTGGGGTGGCGATAGGACCTGACTTCACCTTTTTGGGGTGGCGATAGGACGTGACTTCATCTGTTTGGGGTGGTGATAGGACCTGATTTCACCTGTTTGCAGTGGTGATAGGACTCAGATGGTGTCAATCAGCCTTCAGAATGTCAGATGTCTCTCCAGAGCGCATATTAGCGATTCGTAGATTAATGGAATGCCTATCAAAGCAGTCAGGAAGTTGAGGAGTCTATGTTCACTTCTCTCAACCGATTTATCTTATCTGGGGTGTCAGTGTCCTTGGAGTGTCACTCAGCAGGTTATATTTAGTCGCCAAACCTCTCAGTATATTCATCAGTTACTCTTGGACGTGTGTTGCTTGTTATGCCCAAGGTCTATAGACTATACAAGGTCTATAGAGTATGTGTACTTTATAGACCTTGGTTTTGCCTGTGTTGTTTTTCTCTAATTTGAATATTTTCGTTGTAATATGAGTTAAACTTATCTCTCAGTTCAGTGTTTATTTTCCTGTGATGCATTGTGGTCTGAATCCGTCTTTATCGATTTCCATTAATGCATCACAACGTCTCATGCCCAACATCCCAAACACCTCAATATACCAATAAGCTTTTGGTTTGCTTGCTTCTGACTGGCAATCAATCACCGGACAGTTGCGCCTCAATTACGAAATCACACGATAAATCACCCTGTTTGTCCGCCAATCACTCGCTCAATCAGGAAATCAATCCTTCCTCCTCTTGACTAAATGAAATCTTCTTGAGACATCGCCATCCATCACTTACGTTCATCAGTCATTTAAAGTCATGTCAGTCTGCCACTTAGGGAGGTAGTCTGCCACATCGATTGACAGAAGTAAATGCCATGACTTGTTTAATACTTTTTAGGCCAGGATCGAGGAGACTCAGACGTTCAATCAGGTCTTAAAAATGACTTAGTACCTTTTGAATTATGTAGTGTGTGTGTGTGTGTGTGTGTGTGTGTGTGTGTGTGTGTGTTGTGTGTGTGTGTGACTGTGTGTGTGTGTGTGTGTGTGTGTGTGTGTGTGTGTGTGTGTGTGTGTGTGTGTGTGTGTGTGTAAAAAACGCATATTCCAAGGTGATCATATTATATTGGGAGGAAAACTTAGGAAAGATTGTTTTCATACACCTAAGATTGAGACGCACTATGTAGCACTCGGTAGCCGCTTTTCATTCAGCCTCAATCTCTTTGTTTCCCAGGCTACTTGACACTCACCTTCCTTGTATTACCTTCGTAGATTCCTGCCTGCCTTGATAAGTAACTCACCTCTGTATATATACGTATATTTGTTTTTGACTTGTGTAGTTTCCTTTTAGATGAGAGAGAGAGAATGGATCTATCAATCTTCATTCTCTCTCTCTCTCTCTCTCTCTCTCTCTCTTCCTCTCTCTCTCTCTCTCTCTCTCTCTCTCTCTCTCTCTCTCTCTCTCTCTCTCTCTCTCTCTGGTCTAGGCCCGAAGTAGACCTCCTGGCGAGACAGGAAGGTGGTGATGGATGTGTTGTGCGTCTAGCAGAGGATGGCTTGTTAGTGTGTGTAGGGGAGGGAACGTGCATGAGAGAGAGAGAGAGAGAGAGAGAGAGAGAGAGAGAGAGAGAGAGAGAGAGAGAGAGAGAGAGAGAGAGAGAGAGAGAGAGAGAGAGAATCGTCAATCATGTCGTCTCCTATAGAGCCCCGCTTCCACTCGTGTCAATAATGTAGAAATTAAGGCTATTCCTGGGATGCTCTGGTATAGGAAGGCAAGGAAATTGTGAAGTAAAGATAAATTATATTAACTCCTTGAGACCCAAAACGTAATTTCCATTCTAATTTGGCTACCATTAGACGATTTTTAGTTAATATAAGCAATATTCTATAGATATAACCTGCTTAATATCCTTGTCGTCTTACTAATTTGGTATATTCAGTTACTTTTCGCAATGTTATGGCTCGACAACATACGATTTTTTATAGCAAAGGAAAGATTTGGGTGTGAAGGGATACACGTCTTATATGTGAAAAAATTAAGTTAGTGATTGATGAAAAGTGTCGCTAGTTAGGAAGTACGTTGTATTACGATGATGATATTGATAATGGTAAGGATGATGACAAGAGTTATTGGAATGATAATAATGATAAAGTGATAGATAATGATGATATTAATGAAAATAATGGTAAGGCTAATGAAAAAAATGATAATAGTAATGATGATAATGATAAAAATATAAACGGCAGTAAGACCAAACGCACAACCTACTCAGAAAACACTATTATTTGATCCACCATAATGATACATATAAAACTATATTAAATTTTGAATACAATTGTCAGTAAGCCACGATGCACAACCCTGTGTAGGCTTTCATGTATGGATAAGTGTGTATAGACTCACTTACTGTACCATTACCACCAGCCTTACCATTAGTGTCATTAATATCATCATTATCATCATTATTACCTATCATTTTATCATTATTATCATTATTACCTATCACTTTATCATCATTATCATCATTACCTATCACTTTATCATTATATTACCTATCACTTTATCATTATCATCATTATTACCTATCACTTTATCATTATTATTACCTATCACTTTATCATTATCATCATTATTACCCATCACTTTATCATTATTATTACCTATCACTTTATCATTATTATCATTATTACTTATCACTTTATCATTATTATCATTATTACCCATCACTTTATCATTATCATTATTACCTATCACTTTATCATTATTATCATTATTACCTATCACTTTATCATTATTACCTATCACTATCATTATTATCATTATTACCCATCACTTTATCATCATTATCATTATTACCTATCACTATCATTGTTATCATTATTACCTATCACTTTATCATTATTATCATTATTACCTATCACTTTATCATCATTATCATAATTGTTAATTATTTCATTTCATGACGCTGCTGCAGCAACTGGGGTTATTATTATGCTGAAGATAATTTCACATACACATTATATACAGACTCATACATATACCATATACATACTGTCCATATGGTTTTTTCCTTCTAGCCATAATTTCTTTTTTGCCCTCTATATTTCCTTCATATTTTTTCTTTCTCGCTATTATTTCATTTTTTCCCTATTTATTTTTTTCATTTTTTTCCTTCCTGTTATTATTTCTTTTTTTCCTTATATTTTCTTCATATTTTTTTCCTAGAGCAATAAAAAAATGAAAATACATAGGACTTCATAGATATAATTAGTCGCTTGATGGGGAAACACAGTAAGACTACTTTTTTATATTATTCATTCTAAATAAATACCACTCGTTTGTGTAACACTTCGTAAATTTATATAGTTAAAAACTTAATATTGATGATTATTCACCGCATACTTTCCCCTGCTGCTTCCCCCTCAAAAAAAATATATTGATTAAGCAAATTCAGATCGATGTCTAGAAAATTGATAGGAAAAGAAATTTATCTTTATTCATCATCTTTATTCAAGATGATGAATAAAGCAAAATTATTAAGTTATATTGGAAATGTTCTCAAGTTGAAAATGCTTCAGAAAATAAGAAGAGCAATAACAAAATGGGTAACAAGTCTTGAAAAATTAAGCTACGAGGAAAAGTATATGTAACGGTCACCCAAGCTTGAGGACAGATGGAGAAGAGAAGAAATTATTATGATCTAAAATATGTGTGACAGAGTAAGAAAAAATACAGATGTCGGCTATAATACTATGATTTTAGCAAGAGAAAAACTAAGAGAACACAATACAAAAAATTGAAAGAGAAGTGGTGATAAGGATCTGCAGCAGTACAGTTGGCCAAATAGAGCAATGGATCAATGGAATACACTACCAAATGTGGTGGTGTGTGCAAGCAGTATACATAAACTTAAAGAAAAGTATAACAAATTGCTATAAAAATAGAGACATTATGAGCTACATTAAAACTTGTAAATATGAAATCAGGTAAAACCATATTAAATCAGTGGAGAGTGAGCAGATAAAGAGGAGAACAATGTATGAGTAAAAGGAGATAAGGATGAATACAACGCCAGGTGACTGGCTGTCTTCCCGCCCAGGCCGCCACCTAAGGCGCTGCAACGAGTGCCAAATCTAGGTGTGCACTCCATGCTCCTCGCAGCCTGAATTAGTCCTGAAGGTGTGGCGATTCAAGCATGAATACAGAGGAAACTTTGTAGTTTGTCACGTGCACGGCGGCAAATACAGGTGTAATGCAGGCCAGACTTAGGAAGGTATTAGGTGCAAAGTGTATAAAGCAGAATGTGAGTCCATTCTGAGAAGCCCTTGGCCCTGGAGGACTTTTCACGCAATTTACAAACAGTCGAAGGTTGTGTGTGGGGAGGTGTGGGTGTGCCGCCTCATAGGTCTATTAGCTCGTCCTCCCCGGCGACCATCGGCCAGATCAAGTACACGACCAAATGGTAAAACATCACCAAAGTTACCGTGGTCTTCAGCAGAAATTTGACGAATTTGTAGTAGTAGTAATCATTTGATTGATCTGGCGTCAAGCTGCCGTTATCGTACATCCTTTGGGCCAGCTGGTAAAGCATCTCCTCAGTCAGGACACACTGTTCGTCTTCGCATAAACGAAATTCCTTGAATTCCCGCAAGCAGTCATCTTTCTGGCTGTTGAGGTCAACGGGTGGTTTAGTAGTGCCGCTAGAATCTTTGTCTCTAGCGCCTCTACCTCTCGCATCTTTGTGTTTATTGCTAGTGCCGCTAGAATCTTTGACTTGAGCGCTTGCGCCGATAGAATCTTTATCTGTATTGTTCTGATCATGGAGGTCATCCTCCTGGTCAGTATTGTCGCAGCCTTGCTCGTGCAGGCACTCAATACGAGCACTGGCAACGTTGTCCTTGTGGCTAGAGCCGTCATCAGGGAATGCTTCGTCACATTTCATGTTATGCTGGGCCTCACCTTCAGCGGAGGCGTTGTTAACAAGGGTACCTTCAGCGCAGGCGTTGTTAACAAGGGCACCGTCAGCGCAGGCGTTGTTAACAAGGGCACCGTCAGCGCAGGCGTTGTTAACAAGGGCACCATCAGCGGAGGCGTTGTTAACAGGGGCACCGTCAGCGCAGGCGTTGTTAACAGGGGCACCGATGCCTTCCGTCGGCCCCACCAGATACTG
>JACEEZ010021659.1:82500-132500 GCA_016584305.1 Chionoecetes opilio
TGCACCTACCCTGCCCTATATATAGTTTCTCTCTCTCTCTCTCTCTCTCTCTCTCTCTCTCTCTCTCTCTCTCTCTCTCTCTCTCTCTCTCTCTCTCTCTCTCTCTCTCTCTCTCTCTCTCTCTCTCGTTATCATATAGGGCAAATGGTAAGAGATAGAGAGAGAAAAACAAATTGAAGTCACAAGCCGTCTATGCACACGTTGGTGCTTGTAAAGGGTGACCTGCTTGTTTCTTTTACCTGTTGACGCGCCAGGAAGCCCTCATAGCCCTTCTCCATTACCCATAGTCCTTATTTAGGGGGACCTGGTCTTAATAAGGAAGGAATAGGTGAAGGTGTGATGGCATGTGTTTGTACGTGGTCGTGTTCACGCAGTAGGGGGCGCAGACGTGACGCAGTGCCGCGGCCGTCACGAGACACGCTGCTAATCCTTGTGACTTTCCTTTTGCAGATGGTCGAGGTCCCTCCGGCAGGATGTACGGCGACAAAAGCACCACCGAGGAAGGTAAGAACACCTCACTGGTTCCATACGTGTAAGGGAATGATGAACTATCTAGTCTGTCCCCTTGATCGTCCCAGAACAGTTGATAACTAGTAATAATCACGTCAAGTATAAAAAAGTTTTTTTTTGTGTGAAAACTTAAAATTCTGGATAAGTTTCAAAGCTTGTTTTTCACTTTTTTGTCTCAAACAGAACTGGTGAAATCTTGTGGACAGACATGTGCGGTATTGATTGGATGTCATAATGTTGTTTCTTGCAGCTTCAACTACCCTCTGTCCTCATTCTCTCTCCATCTCTATGGATATCCCTAGATATATATTGTTTTGTTCTTGGTAGATCATTATTACAATCTCTCTCTCTCTCTCTCTCTCTCTCTCTCTCTCTCTCTCTCTCTCTCTCTCTCTCTCTCTCTCTCTCTCTCTCTCTCTCTCTCTCTCTCTCTCTCTCTCTCTCGTCCCAGTCTATAAAAGTCACTCTCCCGCTGTGATATCTGTTTCAAAATATATATTTGTTAACTCTTTTCATAGCCTGTCACCTACTGTAAATCCCTTTCTTCCTCGCTCGCCTCGCCTTGGCATTATATATTCATTGTTTAGTGTATTTTGTAGCTAGGAGGCAGGTCTGACACTATGAATATATTGTTAATAGTTTAGTGCTTGAAGGAACAAGGGTAACAGGTGTGAGGGAGAATCATGTTTGCCGTGATGGAGAGAAATAAATAGAAGAAAAAAAAGAAAATACAAATAAATAAAAGAAAAGGGAAGGAAAATATATTTTTAAAAATTTGACGTAGAAGAAAAAGAAGAAGAAAAGAAAAGAAAAAGGGAAGGAAAACATATATAAAAAAGAGTTGACGTAAATCAGAATGGATGGATATAATTTTCACAGTATTTGAGTCTGATCTTTGTAGTAATTGCCACGTTATTCTTGCATATTTTCTCGTTAGATAATGTTAATAAATGAAAATGTATGTTAACAAGACTCCTTGTAAATTTGAAAACAAAATATACTTGAAAAATATGTATCACAACATTCACGTGATCAAAAAAGCACAAATATCGTCTCCATATCTAGAAATCGCATCAAGAGAGAGAGAGAGAGAGAGAGAGAGAGAGAGAGAGAGAGAGAGAGAGAGAGAGAGAGAGAGAGAGAGAGAGAGAGAGAGAGAGAGGAGAGAGAAGAGCGAACAGATCGAGAGGAGAGAAGAGGGAGAGAGAGGAAGAGGAGAGAGAGAGAGAGAGAGAGAGAGAGAGAGAGAGAAAATCGAGATACGAAGATCGGAGAGAGAGAGAGAAGAGAGAGAGAGAGAAGAGATATATAATGCTCTCCCATATCACGAAATCGGCATCAGAGAGAGAGAGACGATGAGATGGAGTTTAATTTTGCTTTTGACATCTGCAACGTTCACTTCACACAGATCCCCGTCACATCGAACACATAACATGTTCCCGTGTTGTCTTACTATTATCGGAGTTATTCTCTCTCCATCTCGATCTTCCATCTGACTCTATGTATCCTCATCACCTACACACTCAACTAAAGGGCCTCCACACACTCCACTCTCCCTTTGAACTCTTGAATAATTGCATACGGAATTATTCTCCCTCAGTAACATTATGAGAGGTATTGAATTTCTACATGGAATCCAAATAAAAGGTTACTAACATTGCTCTCTCTCCTTTCTCTCTCTTTCTCTCGGTAAATGAGGAGGGATTTAAATGTCAGCTTATCTAGTTTTAAATGGTTACATACATGCTCCTTTTTTCCTTAGAATGTAAGTCGTGATAGTATTTTTGTTTCATTACCTATTAAGTGTTATGATTGTGTTAGTGGTGTGTGTGTGTGTGTGTGTGTGTGTGTTGTGTGTGTGGTGTGTGGGTTGTGTGTGTGTGTGTGTGTGTGTGTGCGCGCGCGCTGGAGGGTGGGTGGATGTGGGTGACAACGATATTCAATTTTGGCAAAGCATTATTGCGGGAGATACGCACTGGCGTAGCTAGGTATCTATCTATGGGGGGGGGGGGCACAGCTGAGTATGGGGGGCACTAGGCAAGTGGAGCTCAGTGGCATTCTGATGCCAAATAGAAGGGTATTGGGGCATATCGTCAGTCACAGGTCCAAACAGATTACGGCAGCCATGGTCAGTGGGGGGGGGGCACCTGGGGTGCTCCGGATTCTCATAGGGGGGTGGGGGGCACGTGCCCCCCCGTAGCTACACCACTGGCTATAGCTGATATGACGTTATATAAGGTAAACAGATAACGAGGCAACAGCCATTACTTTGCAAGGACAAATTTGATTGATTTATTGCCAAAAAAGGGGAATGTGCCAGACATCAGAGGTCTAAAGGAGCAAGGAGGACTAAACAACCTCAAATCACACGTAAGTTCTCCCTCCCTTTACCACTCACAGTAGGGCCGCTAGGACATGGTGACAGCGGTTGGCAAGGTTGGACACAAAACTAGTGTGGGGTGGCCATGGCATAGCCACTGAAAAGAAATGGCAGAATTTTCATTAGACCTCTGACTCAGATCTGGGGTGTGCAATGAGATTTCAGGGCCCCCTTAATCCGCCACTGCACACTCATTCCTCTCACTCTCCCTCCCTTTCTCTCTCTACTACCTTACGCTGCAAAAATATGATGAAAATGAACAAAATAAAGCGTTGTTTGGCCAAAAATCATCCTCTTCCTCCTCCCAGCTGCGTGCACACGCGTGCTGCCTCATGGCTGGCTCACTCTTGACTGTCGCTCGTACTGGATTACTCAAGGAGCTCAACACTGCTTCGAATCACTAAACCTTTCCCTTACTTCCTTCCCACGCCCTTACCTGTTGACCTTGGACCAATAATTATTGACCTGTAACGTTATCTAAGTCTTAAATGTTATCAAATGTGAGTTAGTAATAGTGTTGGTACAGTTTTTTAGTATTTTTTCAAAGCTTATATGTACAGGGTTCTTTAGTGCTTCGAACTCGTTAACGTTGCAAAAGATTGTGGGTAGGATATCTATTATTCTTTTTTGGGGTACGTAGTTTGTGGGTTGTTAAAGGACTGGATTGCTTTGTAAACAGTGGCGTGGCTAGGTATTTATCATTGTGGGGGCACCTTGTGGGGCACAGCTGAATATAGGGGGGCACTTAGGGGGGGGACACTAAGCAAGCGGGGCTCAGGGGCCACTCTGATGCCACATAGAAAGGTATATTCTAAGATCAGATCAGTGGTGGGTATTTGAGCATTGTACAGAATACGGCAGCCATGGCCAGTTGGGGGGTACATGCCCCCCCCCCCCCCACTGGAGATACAGCGAGAGAAAAAAAAATCATCTGGGTTCCTTCTCCATATTGTTTTTTCTCCTCCATCTCTCCCAACCCTGACCCACTGGCTCCACGCGTCGCCTATCCCGCCCCTCCCCCTTCCTGTCCTCCCCACAAGCCGCTTCTATTCTTCCATCCAACACTTTGCCTCGTATATGCGTTGACGTAAAGGACTTCCAATATAACCTTAATAAATCCCACCAGATAGGTTATTTTCTATTAAAGGTGTAAAATGTGAACCTTAAACCACCGTGTTGAGTTTACTAAAAACCCACCTATTAGATTAGGGGGCATCTTGTGTACCCTGGCGCCTTGTACGCCAGCATTCATGTCTTAACTTTACTCGTGTGTATTTCATATTTTTTCTATTTGAGGGAATTAATTAAGCTGGAGCGAGTTTAAATCCAAGGGAGTGTATGGTGTTAATTAGGGATCATAACTTTATCATGGCATCCTCTTAAATTGACTCAAAACATGAAAATGCTAAAAAAAGGAATTTCCTGTTCATAGATTTTACAAACAATGTTTTTGTGCTAAATTCTCTCCATAGACCCCCTTAGGACGGCACATGGTCGAAATTGGGATGCCAAAGGTAAGTTCTTGGCAGGAAAAGGATTAGAGAGAAAAATGACCTTTCGTGCCTTTTTTAATCCATGTTTTAAACTCTACCTGCGTGTCATTACTTCCCCTGCTATTTGTGACCTGCGGCTGTGTGCGGCAATGTTAAGAAGTCTTTTTATCAGTGGCATGACTGTTGCTATTACTGTCATTATATGCAATTATCATTATTATTGTTTGGCATCCAGCATCCTCTTTTGTAGCCTCTATTCCTCTTTCCTAAAAAAATTGTGAAGCTCAGTTGCTTGCATTTATATCAACAAAGCTCCTTGATGCCCCCGCTTTAACCTGGCTCCTCTTAGTACCCCTTGTCATCCTCTTTCTATATAATAACAGTATACATTTTTATTCATACAAAAGCCCTTTTCTGAAACATGTGGGCTTTTGTGAGGTGGCATTTAACACAAAGCAGATTATTCATAAACAGTGAAAACTATTTGCACATTTAAAATACAAAATAATATTACAATTTGACACAAATATTTCAAAAGATTAACAAAGGTACAAATGTTCTACAATATTTTTCCACACACACACACACACACACACACACACACACTTACACTCCTTTTGTTTAAAATATTCTTTTACTGCATGGTATAGTCTAATCTGTAGGTTTTTTTCTTTACCCTTTGATTACCTACCAGATATTTTCTGATTACATTTTTATTATAGATACGTATAGTATGTGCTTGTATGTCCACATAAAGACGTATGACTTGATATACCCATACTCACATACACATGCTCATGTTTTATTCAAATAGTGATGTAATTGTTTCAATGGTTGAAATCAACCTAAAATTCCTCCACAACCAGACCCATTGCCTGTGATACTCCGGCCACTTCATGCTGTTTAACCCCTTGAGGCCCAGAACGTAATTTCCATTGTAATTTGGGTATCATTAGACGATTTTTAGTGAATTTAAGCAATATTTTATAGATATGACCTGTTAAGTATCCTTGTCGACTAACTAATTTGGTATATTCAATTACTTTTCGTAATTTTATGGCTAACAACAGACAATTTTTTATAGCAAAGGATAGATGGTGGCAAAGGTGCGAAGGGGTTAAGGTGTCAGATCAAAGCGGCGTGTCGCTGCCCCTTCTATAAACTACATCGTGTCAGCTCACTGCCCCCTACACGCCTTTCACAGTCCTGGATGCTGAGGCTCCTGTGATGAAATGCCTCCCTGACCCTCTCTCTCCACTCCTTTCTAGACCTTCCCCTCCCTTTTTCACCTATTTAGTATTCACATTTCCTCTCAATTATTCTCTCCTTCATTCTTTCCACTAATACAGTACAGTAAACCCTCACTTTAACAAACAAATTGGGGGGAAAGGGGTGATGTTATATCCGAAAGTCCGTTATATCCGAGGGATCCAAACTTTTTGTATATAACAAACGTTGTTCATTATAGGAGGTGAAAGTTCGCTGTTTCCAACCATTTCTGTGTCAGGAAACGTGGTGAGGCACGGGAGGACGTGAGAGGAAGTGTTTACAATCGGACAGACAAAGCTAGACTGATCATCGCGCACCCGTGCACCGCCCGCTCGACTTTGTTTTCACTGCCACCGACTGACCTGCGTGTACATGTTCGGCCGGCCCACCACCGAACCAGACCTTGCATTTACCCAACTTATTTGGTAAATCAACGCATATACTGGACTGGCAGAAAAAGTTTGTTAAAGCTAGAGGTCCGTAAAAGCGAGGGTTTACTGTAATATAATTTAAACGACATGATATAATAATAATATATTATAATATAATTATTGTAAATTGAGTCCAATTACAGTAATTATGGTAATAGAAATAGTGAGATTTTTTTTTTTTTTTAATGCATGCAGCGAGGACATTGAGATCTTGGAAAGTTTTACATACCTTGGTAGTCCAGAATGACGGCAGGCCACATCAAGAAGTCTTACAGTGGATTGGCATAGCCCACGGTGTTACGGACTCACTCAACACTAGTGTATTTGGCGGTCGGTATCTGTGCAGAAGGACAAAAATCTGGTTCATCAAGTCGCTTGTGATCCCTGTCTTACTTTATGGTTGTGAGACATGGACACTAAATAGCGACTTAAAGAGGTGAATCAATGCCTTTGGTAATGGGCGTCTTCGCAGAATCATGGGGTATCGCTGGGATGACTACATGTCAAATCAGCGATTGCACCGTGAGACTGAATCGAGGTCTATTACCTACATAGTCCGTCAGCACAAACTTCGGCTATATGGGCATGTGGCACGTTACCCTGAAACCAATCCTTCCCATCGGGTTGTATCTGTAAGCGACAATCCGGCGTGGAGGAGGCCAAGGGGACGCCCACAAGGCTCGTGGCTTGGGAAAGTTGATGTTTCCTGTTGAGAGTTGCTTGGTATGGGAAGGGAGCCTGCATGGAGACCCGCGCGTGGAGACCCCGGGAGTGGCTTCGTAGGGTGGGCGAGGCGACGCGCCCCCTGGCGTATGCCCCCAATTGATCATTATAATTAATGATGTGGTCTAAATATGGTAAATATGGATGGTAAAAGAAATAAAAGTGTATGGAAAGCTTGTTATGTCCATTAAAGGTAAAGGAATTAACTGGTGTGGTAGAGGTGGTCGAACAAGACACTCTTCGGTGCTTTGGTCATTGTCAGTGAGAATGAAAAAAATGAAATGACAGGATATAACACAAGACAAGGGGGAAAGTTGTGTGTGTGGGAGGAAGGCCTTCAATGAAATGGGAGGACAGAGGGTAGGAATACTTGAGGCAGGAGGGGGATAGCAGATTGAGGAGAAATTAGAGTACCTGCGTGGAGTGTATGGATGGAAGCGGGTGGAGACACCACTGCCGTGGCCAACCCCTTGTGGGAGTTCCTCAGAATAAGCGTCAAAGTATATTAGATTGGATTATGTATACTTGAAATATGGCCTTCGCCTAAACAAGGGGAGTGACATATTAATACAAAAAACAGATTTTTGCTTTTCACCACTCATGAAAAATGAAGCTATCAGAGGAAGGGAGCCCAACAATCTGTCTTCCTTCCTTATAGTCATTTACTATGACATGCAGGAAGCACAGACACGCACTACACCCCGTGTTTCCATGCTGGCTACATAAGCATATAGACTAGCTGCACTACCGTGTAGGATGTAATTTTTAGGATTCTAGCCACTTTCATATTATAAAGTTGTGCTGGACTTTTTAATTTTGTTGCATTTTTTTTCTTGCCTCTTGCATTGATTGTGCATTACAAAAAAAGAAGCATTAGAAGCATTGCCATTGTATGTGCTGTTTTCTTTCTTTCTTGTTTTTTGTGTGTAAGTAACAACATATTACTCTGAAGTTTACTTCTGGCCTGTTCATTTTTTTCCATAGGTTATGGCCCGAACCAAATTTTAGAGCTTTGGAGGTTATTATTCTTGTATATATACATATATTTTGGGTCCTGCCTTATGACATGTTTTTCTCAACAGCCACAGCAGCAGCCGTGCAGCAGGACATTACACTGATCGTGGTGTTGGCAGTGTTGGTGCCCCTGGTGCTGCTGCTGCTTGTAGTGGTCTTCAGAAAATTCAACCGTAAAGACCGTCAAAATGGTCCCATGTATGAGATTGCAGCATCAGGTCAGTTTTACCCTTCTGTGTGTGTATTTACCTAGTTGTAGCATAGGGGGCCCGAGCTATAGGCTACATACTTGTGTGATCCTGTCTCTATTCTACGTTTATGAAGTTTTTCCTTAAATTGATGCACACTTTTTGCCGTTATCACCTCTTCATCTAGTCATCCAGTGTGTGTGCATGTGTGTTTGGTTGCACGCGGCCACTCAAGACTGTGATGCATATACATGGTGCAACACTGCATCTTACATGAGATTTCCTGCAGACTACCCGATGCCCTTCTATTCGGACACCACAAAGAAGCTCAAAGGCCTGGCTCCAGACCTCACCCAGGGAGTCGGCATGGCACCTCTACCTCCCACGGGTTTGCCGATCTGTTATGACCATGCCTACAGTGACCCTGCCTCTGTCTCCAGTGGTCACAAGTCAAATGGTGGGCTGGTAGGGTCAGTGTATGAAGAACATTACTCAGCCCCTGCCAGTGGTAGAGGGGCCTCAGGAAGTGCGACTCCAGCCTCCGAGCATCACTATGATGTTCCTCACCTCCGCCCCTCCCATGAATCCCCTGCCCCTTCAGAGGCTTGCCATCTACTACCTTCACGTGCCTTGGCCACACCTACAGTGGAGGGAAGTGGTGGAGGCAGAGGTCTTGACTCCCCCATGTCCTCCCTGGAGAAGCCACCTCGCAGTGATTCTCCAGCCTCCCTCTCCAGTGATGCTACCTCCAGTAAGTGCTTCATAGCAAAGTTTGTTTCCAGTTAATGTTGTAATTAAACTACTAATACTCATTATATTTACCAGCTAGTAATGGAAGAATGGATAGTCACCAACATTGGCAAAATATAGTTTATTGTTCACAAGAAGCAATATACATGTCAATCAACCCTGTCATTGACATATATAAACTTTAACATACAGATGATGCACTGACATTGTCATACAAATATTTCACATTAAACACGTGCATGTGACATTTTTTAATAGTGGGCTGGATAGTTAGATAACCACACCACGTAAATACAATCTTAAGAGTTTAGAGAATGATTTGCATCCTACCTAAATTCTTGTCTGATGATTTACATGCAACTAATCTTCACTCTTGCTGAAATGAGTTTTTGAATTTTTCTTAAATGTGTTTTTTCAGACAATAAGTCTTAAATCATACATTTATTCAATGTAATAGAGTAATGTTTCTTTTGAATCACTAAAAAAACTGAGTTAGCAACCATGACAAGGAGCAGTTGGGAATAAAACCAGTGGCAGAACACTACAGTACATGACACTATCAGTTTAGCTGTAATGATCACCATAGTCTAGGTGGAGTTTGGTCACCTTTGACTGTCTTCTCACTACATGTTTTTTCCTTTCCTTCTTAAATCAATTTCTAATTCACTAAGTTACGATACACCTTCTTTAGATTCCCCTTCGAAGTATATATAATGGTTTGTCATAATTCTTTGTAAAGAAAAATAAAACTGTGTGTACATTTTGCAATTCCTAGATACAAGTTACACTGTACTATGACAACTAGCTTTGACAGGAAGATTTATAGCTTTCATATAGTGTCAAAAACGTATATTCTTATCTTTCATGTAAAAACAAGTAAATGTTCCTCATAGTGACCCTACCTACACAGGCTCTCGACCAACATCAGCATCATGCTCTGAGGCTGCGAGGGAGTCACAGCCGCCCAAGGAGGTGGCGGGGGGTGAAGGGTCAGCCTGGGGTACACTGACCTCGGCAGGGGGACGTCTGGCTGTGGCTGAGTATGGAGTAGTACTGACCATCCCCAGTGGCGCCGTGCCTCCAGAAAGTCGTCAGCAGTTTTATGTGACTGTGGATTCCTGCGCGGGATTCACTCCACCTCTTACTGAGAGACAGGTATTTTTTTACCATCATCTAGTTAATGTAATTAAAACACTATGATCCAGTGCTTCAGCCAAGAGCTTGTGTACGTAACACCTTGAACTCGGCCCTTGATATATAGTCCTTCACCTAGCAGAAAAGAGGTATGGTATGTAATCTAGAAATCCTGGCAGAAGCTGAAGGTGGCAATCCTTCACTCCTATTGGTGTGTATGCAGTGTGTTAAGTGTTTGTATCCTTGCCATGAAAGACCACAAAAGGTGTATGCCACAGCATGAAAGGTGGTAAACAAGCCTAAGGTTTAATTGAGGTAAATACACATAATCTCAGCAAACTACTGTACATTATACCTCAGGCCTGTTTACCACCTTTCGTGCTGTGGCATAAACCTTTTGTGGTCTTTCATAGCAAGGGTACAAACACTACCACACACGAACACACTACATACACACCAATAGGAGTGAAGGATTGCCACCCTCACCTCCTGCCAGGATTTCTAGATTATACCTATTCTCTGTTAGGTGAAGAGAGACTATATCATGAAAGCAGATAAACATAAATTGTCTCCATCTGGCTGGGGAATCGAACTCGTATTCTGAGACCTCACACATCTCTAGGTTGTGAGCCAAGCATGCTAACCTCTACACCACTGGGCCACTAACTTCTCTCGCCCCTCTCACTCACATGCTGTAGTACTTATGTCCTCCCGTTTAACTTGCGGTCGTCCTCTTACCCACCACATCCACTATACTCAAGCACTCTTATAGTCATCTCACTTTATGCCATTTTTTCTATATGACCAAACCTCTTTTTTTTCATTCTGAGCAAAGTTAGGTTATTATAGTTACTACTTAGATCGAAATATAAATATTTCTTATTACAGGCAGAGAGAATTATTAGATCTCTATTTACTTATTAGCATTATACATAAGGTTTTAGTATTAGAAACCCTACCAACCAGGGACTGTGAGCCCCATCTAGCCCGGGTGATGGCGTGTTCCTCCACTCGTTCGAGTGAACTCCTGGTAAATCCTGCCGCCTCCCTCTAGGACACGGGCTACCAGGACTTTGAGGTCGGTCTTGTTAATTAAGTCCCATGGCTAGCCACATATTTTTCGTGGGGAGGTCCAGGATTCTCCTCCAGCTCGCCGTGATGGAGGAGACGGCTGGATGGAATCCTGTTCTCTCATGGACCCAGTGGGATACGTATGTCCTCGGTGTTGTAATATCCCTGCAGCAGCAGCAGCTACCACTTGAACACAAAGCACCCACGAACCCACGTCTGCCTTGCAAGCTACGATGTTGGGGATGCGGTTGCCCCTACGCGTCATTATCACCGTGTTCTTTAAGCGTGGAAGTCTGCCGGATCCACCCTGGTAATGACAGTCAAGTACGCGATTGTGACAATTGGTACGAGCCCTCCAAGTATCAAAGCATCTCTGCATAACATGTCCCAGAGACTCCGGGTGGCGGTGATGTACATCACACATGATGTTATTCGCCTGCCACGCCTTTGCAGCTCGGGGTCTTAGTGTAGAGCAGGATGCCCCAGAGCTTAACTGCTCTCACATCATTCCGGCCACTCAGCAGGAGTATACCTTGTAGACTTCGAGGACTCGGGGGTTAGATGTGCGCCGCTGAGTCCTTTGCCGTTGACTGCCTCGTGGTGCTGCCTGCTCCATTTGCTCTTCTCGGCTCACGGTCTGGCTGGCGCGGTGTTAGTACCAGCAGCTGCTCCCCCATTGGTGTTCACGGCAAGCCATCCCGCAGGGTACGGCTCTCAGCCTGGGGATCCTCGTCTCAAGGCATGGCACACCAAGCCCACCTTCCCCTGCCGTGTCGTGAAGGTATGCGTTTGGCGTATCCTTCGGCAGGTGGAGGCAAGACCTGACGGCCCTGTCAGCATGTCGCAGTTGGTCTTGCGTTGCTGCCATGTTCACCAATGGATGCTTTATCCCCTCAACCACGCCTCATTTCATTTTTTCAATTTCCTTGACATACCAAACCCGTTAAATATACTTTCATTACTTTTACCATCCATTCTTCTCACACCATAGTCACTTTTCCAATAACTAGTTTTAACTGCTTGTATTCTTGCCTAGACCTTTGTCTTTCATTCCACACTAGTCTCATTTGCGTATGTGACTATTGGTACAATTATTGCATTTTTCAGACTTGTTTATTTTCATGCTTACAGTCCTTCCTTTCATCACACGTCCCAGAAATCCATCCACTTTCCTCGCCCGCAGTGCTGTCTCTAGTCTCACCTTCCATGCCTCCACATAATTGAACCAAGGTAGTTAAATTTGATTATGTGAAACCATGGAAATGAGACTAGAGAGAGCGTTGCACAGGAGAAAACTGGTTAGATGTCTGGGACGTATGATGGAAGGAGGAACTGTAAGCATGGAGGTAAAACAGGGACTGATACAATAATCATACTAATAGTCACAGACGCAAGTGAGACTTTAGTGAGGAATAAAATTAGTAGGATCTTATTATTTTGTTTGTAATGGTAACAAATTTAAAACTTGTCTTCAAATGTTCTTTGTATATACATTTATACTTGTCTCTGGTGTAATGATTATGATATTCTGTATTTGTTAGTTATGAATCAATTATTACTCAAAACAAAATAGTGAAATACATTTTGAAGTAAAAAAAATAGACAAATAATAAAATGATAATTATAATGGGAAGTAGTCTTAAAAAATGGACTAACCCTTCCTTGATTGCAGACGTTGCTGAGTCCTGTGGTGTGCTGTGGCCTGGTGGGCGGCGGCTCTCTCCTCAAGCCTGCTGTGCTGTCCTTTGAACACTGTGCCTCCCTTCAGCATGCCACGTGGCAACTTCACATCTTTTCCACACATGCCAGTAACACACACACTTCATCCTCCACATCATCTGGATCCTCCTCCTCCTCCTCCTCTCAGCCCCACAGCAACAGCAGCAGTGATGAGCCCTGGACCAGACTCATCACCATGGGGGAAGAAAGGATTGACACACCTGTCTTCACTCAACTTGACGGAGCACAGGTATGGCAGGAAGTCTCTCTGGAAGAGAGAGGGATTTAGTTGACTAGTATGGTGTAATGGATCAATGTATCATAACACATGGATAAGCATACAAGATTGGTCCAGGCATAAAGATCTAGTTACAATTCACCTTTCAATTTCTGCATTGTTCTATGCTATGTGCTTGACCATTGACCTCAAAATCAGACTAACTAGTAGTATATTCAATAATGCTTTCTACATTGGCTAAGCCAACATTTTTCATAAGTATATTCCCAAATCAGCTTTTCTCTTGCCCAGTAGACCCTGATAAAGGCTGCTGATGGGACACACACGGGTTGTATTAGAAAGAAAAATTAATCCACTTTGGACTGAGGTTTGATCCCTATCATCCAAAGTAGTGGTTACTTTCTGATATTTCCTTTTTCAATTATCAAATAACTTCACTAACATTGCAATATTATATATGACACTAATATATGACTGTCTTTTGCAGGTTCATATGATGACAGAAATACTACAAAAGTTTGTGTTGGTGGGAGAGAGTGCCGGATCCAATGCTGCCGTCAAGCAGGTGAAAGTAGTGACCTCGGCGCCGCCGCCCACCCCTGCCGGCACCCTCACCGTCACCCTCCACGTCATGCACGACACCTCGGCAGCCCTGGCCTGTAAGCACATTCTTGTCTGATCTACATGTTCTGTCTTCTCTTTCAGTTCTCATCAAATCATCTGATCAGTTCTGTACTCTGTATTACTAACAGAGTGAAAAATATTTTTTTAAATATGGTGAATTAATACGATAATGTTTGTGTGAGGGGAAATATTAAAGTTAATATGAGGAAAAAGTATAGAATTTGAGAAAAGAAAAAATGGAGTATTTAAGTTTGCAGAGCAGTACAGAATAATAAGAGTTGAGAGCCAGACGCGATATAAAATAATGTTGAGACTATATAATGGAGGTAAATGAATTTAAGTATCATGGCTTCATCTTGTGTAAGTATGGGAGCGTGGACGGGGAGGTAAGAGAAGATAGCCTCACAAGTAAGGTATGTAGGTAGTGGGATTTCTGGGTTGCGATGAGAGGAATGACAGTAAGAAAGTAGAGAATGTACTCGGGGATAGCATAATAGTTCCGACAGTGACACAAGTAAGTCCTGGACGTCAAATAAATGTTAGAGGTTTAAGTTTCGAGTAGTGAAAATTAGTTACTAAGTGGTGTGACCACAATGGATGTTAATAGTAACGAAACTGTGTGTGGAAGATTTGGTAATACTACCGTAGATAACAGTGAAGTCGCCAGTTCTACGTTTCTTTGTTATTTACAGACGTGTGGTGGCATTAATACTTACATTTGTACATCCATGATTTCAGGAAAGTTAGAAGGGAGCTATCTGTGTCATTTTGTGTCTTCATCAGTGTCATATTAGGGCTATAACTGAACAAATAAAAAAAAAAAACCGAGTGGCGATCTTGCTATACCTACTACAGTAAAGTCGCCAGCTAGTATTTTATTTAACCCAACAGTTGAGTCGCCACTCTGGGGAATTCAGGGAAATTAGAGGTAAAGTAAAATAAGTCTCTATATATGTTAGCCACGGAAGATGCTTGGATATATAAAAATTCCTCTGCCAACGTGAAAACAAATTCTATTCAAGTTTGAAAGATCTGGCAAGTTTTGTGTCCTGCCGCCCGAAAGGTGATCAGCTACAGTCTGTCATCGCGTGAAGAAAAATGTGAGAAGCAAAGTGCACAACAGTTATATTTGCAGATACAAAGCATAAAACAACGCTGAAACAGGGTAGATTATACAGTCATGATGTAAACTACTGTGTAACATCTTCAGTGGCACATAAAAATCAGTAGTGATGCTATAATTCGTAATATTTGGCGCCTGGCGACATCACTGCAGGTGGCGACTTCACTGTTATCTACGGTAGTAAGGGAGATGGAATGAAATGTGGAGTGGTGGAAATGGTGAAGCACAGCACTCAATGGTTTGGACACCTAGAGAGGATGTATGAAAGAGACGACAAGAAGGATACATAGGTAGAATAGATGTTGGAAGTGTAAGAGGACAATCTCCTGTTCAATGGAAAGATAGTGTTGGAATATGTGTGAGAGAGGGGTGTGTAAGAATGAGAGGCTTGGAAGATGTGAGAATGAGATGCATGGACAGGTGCGATGTGAGATCTTCTCCCGTGACCACTTCCTTGAGGGAGTTCTAAGGAATAGGTGTAAGTGTAGCCTAGACTTGAATATTCTTGTATATTTTTTGTTAATTTTTAAACAATCTATTATCTAAAGACCTTATAATCATGTTTTATTCAAATTCATAAATACCTTCTGGTTTCAAAAGAAGCAGTCAGCATGCTAAGTTGATGGCAAATTAAAAACTGACGATAAATTTGTCTCAATGAAATTTATAATATTCTGACTGGCAACAAATAATCAAGTCATGTCTGAGGATGGCCAAGACTGGATGATTACCGCGTTCTGATTTTGCAGGTGTAACACAACAGGAAAGGCGCAGAGGAGCTTCCCTTTTAGACAAACCAAAGATGATGCTTCTCCAGGACTGTGGGGCCAACCTGTGTCTGTCCCTGGACGACCTGGGCCCGGGCTGGCGCATCAAAGCCGGCCACCAGTACAAGGTAAGGCCTCCAGTGGGTGATGACGGTTTTTCAGTCATCAACACGAATAGCAGTGATGTATTCTTCAGAAAGGACAGAGCATAGTAAGTAATTAGTTCAGCCCAGCCCAGCCCTCAGGTCGCCTGGGAAAGTCTTTCATTGGTTGTTCATGTCTTGCCTTTGTCTTGCCACGTTGATGACCAATGAATGCAATTTGTTGCTCTTGCCAGACTCACGAACCCTTCTCTGTTCTGAGAAGGCTGGCCGCCTCCTCTCTGTTAATGTATGCTGCTTCCACAGTTTTACATTGTTACCACCCAAGTCAATCATTTAAAATATTCACATCGTTACTGGTAGGGTGGTGTCCATGCTTCTTGGCGTGAAGAATAAGTTGGCAGTCCTAACGACCTTTGTAACCACAGGACTCACAACTTTCCCACACGCTGAGCAGCATGGACACCTCCCTAGCTGGAATGAGGTGAAACATTATATTATGGACTCTGGAGATTAGAACAGAAGACTGTGGAAGCAGCATGGACTGCATAAATCACCATAAAGGAGATGACAAAACCACAGAGAAGGGTTCGCGAGTCTGGCATGAGCAATAAGTCCATTGGTCATTCAACATGGCCATCAATGGCTGGACATGAAGAAATTAACAAACCATTCTTCAAAGTGACCTGGAGGCAAGGCCAACCGAGGAGTATATAAGAAGCTATACTTCCTAGTCTGACTGTTCTCTGAGAAGGAAAAGGTTAAGATGGGGGCAGTTGCTAAGCTGCGCGTATCCTCGGTGCTCATCTCCGTCGCATTAGCCCTTGAGCCTGTGGTGGGTGACAACCCGCTACCCCGGGACACAGGGCTAGTGTGACAACAAGGTTACCACAGTTACCTTCCCCAGTAACCCATTTATCGACCAACCCTGAAAGGAAGGATGAATAGCTGGTTGGGCTGCACGACGACAGCCCTGGCCGGGATTCTAACCCGGGCCTGCGGATTCGTAGCTAGGCGTGCTACCCACTACACCACTGAGGCTCAAATTCTCTAGGAAGACAATACTGTATTTTAATCGTAGCAGAGTTGACCAAAAACTCATTCATTCCCATAGTATTTGCAACATAATATTTGCTCTTGAACTGTGACAAATGAATCCAATGTGTTGGAATTTCAAATGGTGTGGTTACTCATCATTGTTTTGCACTGGTAAAAGGACCATCAGCCTTGGACAAGAGAAATTTTTGCATCTATCACATGGTTAAATGTGATTCAAATTTAAATATTTAAAGGGCATAAACTCTCGTGTGCTCACTCAGTGGCGGAACTGCGGGGGGGCACGTGCCCCCCTGCATTTAAGGACGGTGCCCCCTCGGGTGCCCCTATTTGAATAACAAGATAAATTGGTAGCAAGCTGTGAAAAATTAGCATATATATATAATACTATGGTGCCCCCCAGAGTGCCCGCCCCTCCATACATATTATCTGTGCTCTCCCGTTTTCACACCACTTGTTCCGCCACTGTGCTCACTTCAGAGAAATGTAAACCATCAGAGATATCAACAGAATCCATTGAACTGTCATTTGTGGGCATACCTGTTGTCTGTATCACAAGATTGATCCATTTTCAGGAAATTTCTTTTGAGACACTCTGGGGTGCCAAGAGTGATCCTGTGAGCATATCCTTCACTCTGGAGCGCACGGAAGGGTCTGCGGCTCCCCTGGCCTGCCGGATGGTGGCGCAGCAGAAGGGATCCTCCACGCATCGGCAGGTCATCAGAATCAACTCTGACTTTCCCTATGCACCGGTGACGGCATCCCCAGCACACCTGCCTCCTAGGACATCAACAGGTTAGTCAGTCATCATTGCCATAGCAAATCTATTCATGGTTGTGTCTGTTCTATGATTCATAGGCAGAACATGCTTTGTACCTTGTTAATTTGTAGGTTGGCTCATTTGAAAGTAGTACTACAATAAAAAAACATTTTAAACAAAATCTCGCAAAATGGTACAACCTGAAGATGTTTTCTCATACAGAGGTTTCATAACAAGTGTCTCTAACGTGGACACACATTTGACTGATTGTTTCAATTAAGTTTCATAGAACAAAGCCAGCATAAAGTTAAAGTACTCTTTATTTGTAAAATTGCTTAGTATTCAACTAATATTTTATCAACCAGGTGTTCACAAAGTACACTTGAGTAAAGGTAGGAGTTTTTGCTAATATTTACTGAAATTAAAATTACATTATTTATTTGCTGGTATGGCTTATGTCAATCCCTCTAATTTACCTCGTGAAATATAAACTCAGGGCATGATGTATTTGATAATCTAACTAATTAACCCCTTCACGCCCATATCTTTCCTTTGCTATATAAAAAAATTGTCTGTTACCTATAAAATTACGAAAAGTAACTGAATATACCAAATTAGTTAGTCAGAGGATACTAAACAGGTCATATCTAAAAAATATTGCTTATTATTATCACTAAAAATTGTCTAATGGTAGCCAAATTACAATGAAAATTCTCAAGGGGTTAAATAAACATAACCAAATCGTCTTTCATCTCAGTAACATCAAGCAGTGGTTGTTCGTCTCTCGTGGAACTGACTCCTGAGCCTGGAGAGTTCCGCCTACCTCAGCGCCTAAGATGGGAGCTGTGCCGTTGCCTAGATCCACCTAACGCTCGTGGTAATGACTGGCGCATGCTTGCCGCCAGACTTAATGTGGACAGGTGAGTCCGTAAACATGCCTCAAAGGCCAGAGAGACGTCCCAGTGTGTCTACTGTACTTTAATTATGTTTACTAATCTGGTGACAGTTCTTAGAGAGATAGTCTAGAAAAAAAAGGAAAATAGAGTAATGACGCACCCTCTATCGGGTACAATCGCCAAATTTCAGCACAAAGTTTTCAATAATTACATAGTTATAAGCACTTCTTTCCCATCCTTCTTGACACACACACACACACACTGTGCATCATGTGTATTAAGCTCCGTCCACACTGTGCCGATTTTGGGCCACGACTCTAGGGTACACGAGGTCTTGGCTATTGATGTGAAATGATCGCGCATGGTCTGAAAGAAGTTTTAAACGATCGCCAGATGCTGAGCAGACGTCGGGGCTGGGTGTGGAGTCGCGAGGGAGGGCACGAAAAAGTATTCCTTGGAATACTTTCGGAGTCGGAAAGGCTCTGGACCAACAGTCATTTCCAGTTGAGGTCTGAGGGAGGTCAGCGACAGTCGTCAAGACTGTCCCAGACAGTCTTGAGACAGTCGTGAAGACTGTCAGGGTCATTTTTCAAATTTTGAGTTTCCTGTCAGCACAGTTGTCAGTGCCGACTACCGAAGACTAATGACTGACTGTCGTGACGACAGTCCTCGTCTAATGAAGGACGTTCATGACGACTGTCGGCATGGAAATATCGGCTAACACCTTGTAGGGATGTTGGCCAAAATATCCTTTTGAAGAAAAATCTGGGTAATTCGGCGACAGTTGGCAAGGCTGCCACCAAGAAAGTCTGCCAACTTTTTGTCAACTGTTGGCCAACCACTTTACAGAAAGTCTCACCGACAGTCGGCGACTGTCTGCGAGTGTCAGCCAATTGGTCGGCAGAGTCGTGGTTGTCATAGACATGGCGCCAGTTCAAAAATGACCAGCGAGACTCTTGAGACTAGTTGCCAGAATGTTGGCAACTAGTTGGACGAATGTCTCAGACAGGCGACGCCCGTCGGCAATCATATTAGCCGATACCAAGACACCAAAAAAACATCCCCCCATTTTTTGAGTGTGGGAGCCGACTTGTCAAATCCGAAAGTCGCTGGGTTGTTGTGGCCCAAAATCTACCTTCAACGTGAAACTCTCCAGGAATGCCAAGGAGTGTATTGGAGAGCGCCCGAGGTCAAGGGCATGGTTTTGTCTCGATGGAGACACTGGAGAATATTGAGGAGAGTCGCGCTGCCAGGCTTGCTGGGAACCAGGACCAGCATAAGGCTCTGTCACGCAGGACTAGAAGTCTCCAGGGGAGAGACAAAGAGAGGGTATGTCAGGAGTCTCACTGAGGATGTTGAGGGCCATTTGGATGATAATGACCTCCGACCCACCTACAGAGCCCTGAAGAAGATCCGTTCCAAGTCTCCACCTCGGGCGAGTGCTATCCGAACAGCAGATGGGCGCCTCGTGTCGGACATGGATGGGTAGATGGTTCGTTGGGCTGAGTACTTTGGGCAGTTGTTCACGGTGGACCCTCCAATTGAGCAGCTTCACACCACTGGATTACGTACGGACAGTGGATGCTGATCCTTCCATTGATGAAACCGCACCCTCTCTTGACGAAGTCAGAGAAACTGTAGCAAAGTTAAGGGGTGGAAAGGCAGCTGGTGTTTGTAATATCAGTGCAGAGCTCCTCAAAGCTGGGGGTGAGGCCATGATTCGCGGGTTGCATGCTGTCTTGACTGCCGTGTGGCGAACAGGTATCATTCCTGCTGACTGGAAAAGGGGGCTGGTCGTCTCTATCTGGAAAGGGAAAGGGGATCGTCAGGACTGCAACAATTATCGCGATATTACACTGCTCAGCATGCCAGGCAAGGTGCTTGCCCATCTATTGCTGACATGGATTTGCAGTCATCTGCTGAAGCATCAGAGTCCTCAGCAGTCTGGGTTCACGCCTGGTAAGTCAAGAACGGACCGTATTCTAGCGCTTCGTGTCCTGGTGGAACGCCGACGTGAGTTTTGACAGGGGATACTAGCAGCCTATGTTGATCTCAAGAAGGCGTTTGACTCAGTGCATCGTGAGTCACTCTGGGATCTTCGGCGACTACGCGGGATTCCTGCAACGACTATTGGTTTGATGACTGGCCTGTATTCTGGGACTGAGAGTGCTGTGTAGTGTGAGGGAGGTGTATCCAGCTTTTTTCCTGTGAATACAGGAGTGAGGCAAGGGTGCGTCCTTGCCTCAACACTTTTCAACACTTGTATGGACTGGGTATTGGGCAAAGTTGTAGATCAAAGTGATTGTGGAGCATCCCTCGGCATTACCAAGATCACTGATCTTGTTTTTGCCGATGATGCAGTAATCTTTGCTGAGTCGCTTGAGGTCCTGGTGATGGCTCTCGAGGCGCTGCACGAGGAGGCAAAGCCTTTGGGACTAGAGGTCTCCTGGCTCAAGACCAGGGTCCAGGTGTTTGGAGGCTTACTAGATGAAACAGTACAGTCTGTTCATGCGTGTGGCGAGGACATTGAGATCTTGGAAAGTTTTACATACCTTGGTAGCGCAGTCCATAATGACGACGGGTCACGTGAAGAAGTCTTACGGCATAACACTGTGGGCTATGCCCACGGTGTTATGGACTCGCTGAGCACGAGTATTTGGCGTTGTCGGTACCTGTGCAGAAGGACAAAGATCCGGATCTTCAAGTCGCTTGTGATCCCTGTTTTACTCTATGGATGTGAGACATGGATACTAAATAGCTACTTGAAGAGGCGAATCGATGCCTTTGGTAATGTGTCTTCGCAGAATCATGGAGTATCGCTGGGATGATTACGTGTCAAATCAGCGATGGCACCATGCAACTGAATCGAGGCCTATTACCTGCATAGTCCATCAGCGCCAACTTCGGCTATATGGGCATGTGGCACGCTACCCTGAAACCGATCCTTCCCACTGGGTTGTATCTGTAAGAGACAATCCAGCGTGGAGGAAGCCAAGGAGGCGCCCACAAGGCTCGTGGCTTGGGCAAGTTGATGTTTCCTGTCGAGAGTTGCTTGGTATGGGAAGGGAGCCTGCATGGGGACTCGCGCGTGGTGACCCCCGGGAGTGGCGTCGTAGCGTGGGCGAGGCGACGCGCCCCCCGGCGTATGCCCCCAATGATTGATTGATTGATTGATTATGAAAAATATGCATTTCTAAGACTCTTGGCTACGTATTAGGTTGCTGATGATTACGGACATAAACCTATAAACAATTTAAAGATAATGTATTGAATTAAATCAGAGCTACATAAGCAAAACACACGAGTTAACACATGCAATAATCTCATGAACTATGTTGACTGTCTCTAGTCCTTCCGGGGGAAAATGTTGCCACTATCCTCCAAGGTTAACATGTCCTCCTCTATCCTCACCTGGCAGGGGTGTTTTACTTTCATGTAAGCAGAACAATTTAAACTTGCTTATCCAGAACTTAAGTAGTGGCTACTAGAATTTTAGTGCAAAAGACAGAAAGCTCAAAAACTTTCACAATTAGTAAAAGACACTAGCTAAGCAGATTTTGTAAGCTTGTTGTTAACATTAAGTATAGTTTGTGAAATAATAATATCAAACAAGAATGAAGAAGGTAAAGGTTAACTATATATGTAATATTTTGCAGGTATCTGAATTACTTTGCTTGTAAGGCAAGTCCTACAGAACACATCTTGGACCTGTGGGAGGCTCGCCACAGGGAACCCAATGCCCTCACCGACCTCCTGAATGTGCTGCGAGTGATGGGGCGACCCGACGCCGCCCACATCCTGGAGACCCACGCCGGGGCTTGGATATGAGTCCCCCTTCATCAGTGAGAAGTGTCCAGATCACCCGTCTTCTGTGCCACGAGACACTGTAACATTGCAAAAGTTATAGATCTTGAAGTTCCTTTCACATGACTACATGAGATATTTCTCACTTGTAAAATTACTAGAGCATGAGATTTGTGTGAATATCTCATGAGAAACATGTTGATAGTTCTGATCTAGTAGTGGGTTTTTTCGGTGGAAAGTGAATTTATGTTGGAAAATTCATCATTGAAGTGTGTTTTTTGTTGGAAACTACACCAATGGAGTGCATCTGTGTTCATATATGTGCCTGAACTTACCCGCAACAATGTGCTTAAACTTGTGCATCAAGAAGGGTATTAACAAATTTTCTGATATGAAGAAAAAATGATCCATGAAGCTGAAGCATGCATGAACATCACAACATGGAAGATTTCTCTACTAAGAAAGGGTTTACATGAAACATAAGGTTAATCTTATGAGTATGAAAATGTTGAGTGCAATATATGGGAAACTATATCCTGCAGTGAAATCGAGTGAGCATTGCAATGGCCCCTAATTGTGCCATACAGAGTGAGCACCATCTTTAATAAACATGAATGACTTCAGAAAAGCCTGATAGTTGACAATACCACGAGCTTTCTGATCTTGTGTTGTGTAGAGTTTTTAGATGAAACAATGGTAAACAAGTAGCTGTTATAATTGGATTGTATTAAATGTTCAAGTCAGTTCGTCCATGTTTGTTTAGGATACCAAGCCTGGTAGATGTTACCTCTCCTTAAGATATTTATAACTGATGCAGGAGAAAGTGACGGAGGGATCTGCCGCACCTTTATTGTTATGATCATCTTGGTCAATCCTTTTTGATTTTGTACATATATAGACTTTGTTCAAAATGGATTAAGAGGGCTAGATAAGATATTGAGTCATGGAAGTTGTATAGTTTATTTATTTACAAATTGTGTGATATTGCCATAAATTACTTGTAAGTTAACGACATCCTTAGGGTCGAGGAAAACAGCATGAGTAAAACAGGAAATAAACTGAAACAACTGTGTTTCTACTGTTTACTTTGGCTGGTGATCTACAAGTCAAACTATTCAAGGAAGAAGAGGACGTCAGTAGTCTCAACTGGTAATCAAGTGCATTATTTGTATACTGCCTTTTTGAATGAAGTCATTGAGGCTAATCACAATGGTGAAACTTAAGGAGTTTGTTGTCACAAATGAGCTTGCCAATCACCATATTATTATTCTAATTAAAAAGTCTTGAAAGCTACAGAGTTTTCTGTAGCAGTGGACCATGGATTGATAGATTTACAATCTTGGTGATGTTTTGCTTGCTGTAGTTTCAAAAAGTTACAGAAATCATTTATTTTTTATTTTTTAGTTCAAGATTCAGGCATCAGATATGTGTCTGGCAGCCTTGGGCCCTTGAGCCACAAATCCCAATCTTATGTAAGCACACATCTACTGTTCCCTGGGTGGGCTGTTTTTCAATACCATAACCCATCATAAGCTGTCTCTTTTCTTAGTGGTGATAGTGTAACAACCAAACGTGATTGACTGTCTCTTAGTCTGAAACAGTTCAGTTTCAGTCAGAAAAGTGACTAAATTACCAGTAAGCAATACTTGGTGAAATAATTGGAGAAACCTCCTCAAGATAGAATAGTTCAAGGAAGTATGCTTTGACAGAAGGACCCTGAACACGGGAGGCACTCTTAGTTCCCATACACACTCACATTATCCTCACTCTTTCGCTCTGGACAACACACTGCTCCATAGTCACCTGCACAAAACATCCATACTTATACAATGGAAATGTTTCACTGTAAATATAAAATAGGTATATTATGAATATATTTATTTAGGAAAAATAATTAAATACTGTTATGCTTTGTATGAGCAATATACACATCAGTGTCTGATAAAGTTTAGTGTCAAGTGAAATTAAGATTCATGTTTTTGTACATTGTATCAAGGGAAAATCTGCAGTATTTCATACACGTGAAAATAACAAAGAAATGAGAAGAGAAAAGTCTGATATTGTGCTTGAGATAGGAGGTCCAGAACTGCCATGTCATGAAGCATCCCACACCATGTGGAAGCAAGAGGCCCTTAGGGTGGGGAGTGAGGGGCAGTGTGGCGGTGTGTGTGGGACACCAGACCTCCTCACCACCGTCCAGCTATGCAGCAGCCCTCTATGCATGAGCAATGTACATTACTATATGTTACGTACATTAATTAAAGAAGTGAGGTTTCTCTAGAAGTTTCTTGAGATAAAGAACTGAAGGGAATAAGGAAAGAAGATAATTTCTAAGGAGGCCTCCGATATATAAACAGACAGGATGTGCATAGACGTAAACCATGAAAATATGAGTAAAGAGATAGTTCAGATAAGTGTTCCTATTACTGTTGAAATCTATATTTGTTGTTTCTGAATCCAATTTGCTCTGGGTACCAAAGACTTTTTTTTTTATTTAGATATAGATATTGGTGATTTGTTTTTTTTAGTGTGTGTGTTGTTTTCTATCCAGTCCACGCTTGAATAACTAAGGAATGGTTGGTCAAGCTAGCTGCCAGGGAATAGGACTTTACGCAAACACGCCGACTAAGCAGAAGATGACAGACACAGTTGAATGACCAGTTAGCTGCCTTATTTTTTAATGTGTAGGGAAACCTCTTTGCAAGTAGAGCGTAAGATGGTCTTCCTAGTTTTATTCAAATTTAGAAAATTCATCCTCCCCTTTACCAAAATTAAATATTTGAGGCAACATGTTTGATAGTCATAAAAGATTTTCATGTTGTTTATATGAATTTTCTATGTACAGATAGCAGAGCTTTTTTTTGTAAATAGTCTTCCTTGGAGTCTCAGAGAATAACTTAAGAGAGAGAGAGAGAGAGAGAGAGAATGAGAGTGAGAGTTGTAACTGTGACCCTGATACAATCTGGTCAACTTTTATTGCAATTTTTTTTCTTCATATAATTTAATGTCCTCTTAGTAGCCCGCATCACACTCTGACCACCCCCGCTTGCAAGGTTTGGTCTCTTAAACCACACCCTTCAGTTTGTGTTTTGCTGGGATGTTTAAAATTTTTATTATGTAAGTACACTGTTGAACTTAACTTAACGCCCATACCTTTTTATCTTTATTCAAAGTACGTCTGCAAATTTATTAGTGAATCATTCATTAAATACTTTTTTACATTAGGTCATATTTTTCAATGCCTGATGTTGTACATGTTTGAATTATTTTGGATCATAATGCAGTAGGCCTACACAAATACAACAAAAACATTAATGGACAATATTTGTTATTTATTGCATATTATTCATATTCATTATGATTTTTTGATAAATTACAAACCAATGGTGTGGTCAGAGTGCTGTGTGTTTTGCTGGTGCTTCCACTGTTACACGAGCTGTTCTTCCGTGAGACTCCAGTGGAGGATAAAGCCATATATACAGAGACAATAAAGGAAATTTTGATGTATGTTGTATTTACTTTATCAGGAACTATATACTACCAATATATATGAGAAAAGGGTTCAACTAATATATCAATCAACAAATTCATAGACCCATACTTGATAACATTTTGATTTAGCAGTTTTGCATGTTTACGAAATTTGCACATGAAAAGGCATAGGCTACCTAAACGTCCTAAATAATGATTTTTTCACCAATATCAATTTTTTTAGGGAAATAAAGGCATCAGAAAAAATAATACATATAGACTGACAAGCAGTAAAGAAACAGATCAGACTGCCATAGAGTAACTTAAATAAATAATTCTGAGATTCATTCTGAACTCATCAGCGTATAGGAGTGGATAGGGTATTGAGTTAGACTTTGAAGATTATTAATGAATAATAGAAAGAGAGTGGGTGATAAGACAGAACCCTGAGGAACAGTGGCGGCTCGTGATAAAATACAATGGAGGGACTGCAAGCTTCACACAACAGTAGGATACACAAATTTTACCTATCTCAAGTATGAGTTGTAGTTGATGTTCACGGATTTCAGGGCATGGTAGTAGTGGTGGTGGTAGAAGGGATGGTGGGGGTGGTAGTGTTGGTAGTAGAGGGGATGGCTGAGGTGGTGATGGTAGAATTACAGTATTACTTGAAAATAAAGTCGGTACCGCTTGATTTCAGTCTTTTCATTTAGTGTCAGCTGGGATAAGTTGATGTTTTACAAATACTGCACTTGATTTTCCATCGTCATAGGGTAATTAAAGAAAGCACAATTTAACCACACCGTCAACATGCACTGTAAACACGAGAGGGACGAGACTTAGCTGCCTCGACTGCAGCTCATTGTTTTCAGAAGTGGCTCGGCGACGGCGCAGACATGAATCGTTCAGCAAATATGAAAGTACAGTGGTACCTTGGCTTACGAGTTTAATTCGTTCATTGATCGAGTTCGTAACTCAATTTGCTCGTATATCAAATCAATTTTCCCCATTGAAATTAATTGAAATACCATTAATCTGTTCCAGCCCAAAAAAAACCACCCCAATTTTTTTACTGTACCTATATGACTGGACTGCACTCACCCTCAGCCATTTGCATTCGCCAGTGTTTACACTCTGTGTATCAGCTGTTGGAAACAGCTGTGGGTGGAACTGCCGCTAAACGTACTGCACTCACCCTCCGCCATTTGCATTCGCCAGTGTTTATACTCTGTGTATCACCTGTTGGAAACAGCTGTGGGTGGAACTGCCGCTAAACATACTGCACTCACCCTCTGCCATTTGCATTCGCCAGTGTGAGCACAACACAACAGAGATGCTTCCACGGCGAGGTAACCACGTGAAATGAACGAGTGAGACGCGGGATGCTGGGCGGATGTTGTGGCGTTCGCTGCGCCAACTAGCGGCGGCGTATCTGAAGCTCGCTCGTAACTCGGATTTTGGCTTGCAACTCAAAGCAAAAAATCGACCGAGCGACTGCTCGTAACTCTGAAAACTCGTAAGTTGGGACACTCATAAGTCAAGATACCAGTGTAACTTAAATTTTGGTCTGGCTTTCATGAAAATTAACTTAGTAACATATTGAAAATAATTAAATCAAGTATAGGCGTCCAGCCTCTGGCCCCTTTGCTTTTGGCTCCGTTCTTGCGGCTAGAACGTGGCAGTGAGCCACGTTCCAGCCAATTAACTCATTACGCTAATAACTCATTAAGGGCTTGTTCTACGCAAAAAGTTTGTTTCACAGACCCCCATTGATTTTGACAGCACTACTTGCATGTCAAATTTCAGCTCAATCCGACAATATTTAGGAGTAGTTATTAACTTTTTGGCTTAAACTTGGTTCCACTCCCCTTACGCGAATGGGTCTTATGGTAAGTAGCAGCTCGCTTCCCTCGCTGCCAATCAAGGGCAACAGCAAGTTTCACCAAAACCCATAAAAGAGGATGACCAAAATACAAATAGGAAAGCCAGAAGATCGCCAGTAGACCACCCTTTACTGAAACCGTACTAACGATCAGATAGAAAATTGTGAGATGATGCTGAAGAATCTTCTTATTGAGAATAGATTAAAAAGCTTCAGAAAGGCAGGAAGCCAAAGCTATAGGATGGTAGTTTAAAGGATAAGAACGGTCACCCTTGTTAGGAACAGGTTGAATGTGAGCAAACTTCCAGTCCAGCAAGAAAGAAAGGTAGATGTAGGATAGACAAAGACAGAAAAGTTTAACCAGGCAGGGTGCAAGCACAGAAGCTCAGTTTTTGAGAACAATAGGGGAGATTCTATCGGGACCGTAAGCCTTCCGAGGATCTAGGCCAGAAAGTGCAAAGAAAACATCATCACAAAGAATCTTAATAACAGGCATAATATAGTTAAGAGGGTGGATGAGAAGGAGGAGTAGCCAGCATAATCCAGACTGGAATTTTATAAAAGGCTTGAGCGAAGAGTTAAGCTTTAGAAATAGATGAGACAGCTGTGGAGCCATCTGGGTGAAGCAAAGGAGGAAAAGATGAAGAAGAGAAATTGAGATGTTTCTGGATAGATGCCAGAAGTCACGAGAAAAGTTAGAACTAAAAAGATTGACATTTTCTATTGAAGAGAGTTTTTGACAAGTTGAAGAATAGATCTGGCATGATTACAGGCAGAAATATAAAGGGCATGAGTTTCAGGAGATGGATTGCTACGGCAGTTTGTGAGCGCTCTATCTTGGACAGCACGAGAACAAGTTGAGTAAACCAAGGTTTACGGGCTTTAAGATAGCGGTATGTTTGTTCTATAATATTACTAAATAAAAAACCGTAAAACACACTAAATATAGAATGTGATAGGAAATGTGAGACTAGGAAGAAATATGCATGAACTCAAAATTCACTTAAAACTCGTCGCCATTAAAATTTTTGTGAGACAACTTTTGACATGGAGTATATCAAAAGAAACGAAATTTTATTAGCTTTCCATTGATATATTTCGTTTTCTGATCAATGAATTAGCACCTAGCATAAATTAGCGTAAACTAAATAACGTCATTAATATGACGTTATAAGTGACTAGGAGAGTGACTAGGCTGCTTATATTTATATTGATGACGTTATTTAGTTTACGCAAATTTTTACAAGGTGCTAATTCATTGATCAGAAAACGAAATATATCAATGAAAAGCTAATACAATTCCACTTCTTTTGATATAGTCCATTTCAAAAGATGCCTCACAAAGTTTTAAATGGCGACGAGTTTAAGTGAATTTGGAGTTCATGCATATTTTTTCCTAGTCTCATAATGGCATATATTTAGTTTTACTGTGTTTTACGTGATAATCTTATAGAACAAACATTTCCGAAGATAGCGGTATATCATTTATACTGATAAATGTATTTGGTATGGGGAAATTACTCTGGAAGTAAACTTTTTCCCTTGCGGCAAACTCCCGCAGTTGTGACGTCATCAACTCTATGCTCAGGCCTGGTGTTCTAGGAGGCCTTGGCTAAGCCTCCAATGTTTCAAGATCCTAAATACGCCTCTGCCGCACAATGGAACCTTTGCAGATATGAAGTACAGTAAGTGTACTATATGCTGCTGTTATGTCACTCAGATAAGCTTGTAGCAGTGCTTATGCAGTTTAACCAAAAAAAATTAGAGATAATGGGGAACATCGGCACCGGGAAACATAGGTACAACATAGGTACCGGGGAACACCGGTACGCACCACTCGAAATAGGTGAATGCCCACTACCGAAACTTTACCACTAGGTATTAGGAAAACTAAGTTTCGGCCTCGAAATTGGTGGCTGGCCAATAACAAAAATTTACCAAGTAATGAATATTTAGGGGCAAATATGGTACCTCTATAAGAGAGTGTGGGGCAGGTGTATCCGGCTTCTTTCCTGTGAATACAGGAGTGAGGCAAGGGTGCGTCCTTGCCCCATCACTTTTCAACGCTTGTATGGACTGGGTATTGGACAAGGTTGTAGATCAAAGTGATTGTGGAGCATCCGTCGGCAACACCAAGATCACTGATCTTGTTTTTGCCGATGATGCAGTAATCTTTGCTGAGTCGTTGGAGGTCCTGGTGATGGCTCTCGAGGCGCTGCACGAGGAGGCAAAGCCTTTGGGATTTGAGGTCTCCTGGCTCAAGACCAAGGTCCAGGTGTTTGGAGACTTACTAGATGAAGCAGTACAGTCTGTTCATGCATGTGGCGAGGACATTGAGATCTTGGAAAGTTTTACATACCTTGGTAGCGCAGTCCATAATGACGGCGGGTCACGTCAAGAAGTCTTACGGCAGATTGGCATAGCCCACGGTGCTATGAACTCGCGCAGCGGGAGTATTTGGCGTTGTCGGTACCTGTGCAGGAGGACAAAGATCCGGATCTTCAAATCGCTTGTGATCCCTGTCTTACTCTATGGTTGTGAGACATGGACACTAAATAGTGACTTGAAGAGACGAATCAATGCCTTTGGTAATAAGTGTCTTCGCCGAATCATGGGGTATCGCTGGGATGATTACGTGTCAAATCAGCGATTGCACCGTGAGACTGAATCGAGGCCTATTACCTGCATAGTCCGTCAGCTCCAACTTCGGCTATATGGGCATGTGGCACGCTACCCTGAAACCGATCCTTCTCATCGGGTTGTATCTGTAAGAGACAATCCGGCGTGGAGGAGGCCAAGGGGGCACCCACAAGGCTCGTGGCTGGGGCAAGTTGATGTTTCTTGTCGAGAGCTGCTTGGTATGGGAAAGGAGCCAGCATGGGAACTCGCGCGTGGTGACCCCCGGGAGTGGCGTCGTAGGGTGGGCGAGGTGACGCGCCCCCCGGCGTTTGCCTCCAATGATTGATTGATAAGAGAGACCCAAGGAGCAAACGCTCCATATTTACCTCTAATAGTTGTTGGGGACGAGGAAACCCACCAATTAACAGGACCAGATAAGAAATGAAAGGTGGGTTCTAACCTACTGAGTACTTCAGCCGAAGTACTTTATGTGATAAGATTGAAAGCCAGCAATCCTTGAGGTTATAAACATAATGTGACCAGGGGGCGCATTCAAAGACTCTTCCCGCCATGGTTGCCTTGAATTTCAAAGAGGAGATTGATGATGTCAGAGTTGTTGTTCACAAGGCAACTGCCTGTAAGGTGGTTTTAAGGAAGCAACGTACATAAAAATCCTCATTAATTGAGTATATATGATGTTTTCTGACTCAAGAACTTAACAGGGTAAGTATACAAACGAAATTAGGCCACAGAACAAACCCAGGCGCTTGTGATGATTTTGTCCTGTGGTGATGTGCCAAGAGTGGTGAGCGCGGCATCTCGACCCGGGTAGCGATGCCAGACAGCACCACGCATGACTCCGGCAGACAGCACCTACACGTATAATTTGTTATGTGGTGTGCACTTTTCTTTAAAACCCGAGCCCCTGTCCACCCAGCAGTGAATGGGTACCGGGTGTTAGCCGGGGGTTTGTGACCCGTCCCCGTCCCGTCCCGTCCCGTCCCGGGGTGGTGGCTTCCCCTAACACTAGAGTAAGGAGAGCTACGAAGCATACTAGCGAAAGAGGTCTCAAGAAGAAGACCGGCCTATTCCTCGGAAGAAATAATGGAGTAGCTAGAATACAAGGAAGTACAAGACATCGGTGTGTTACCCGCGTGTATGTGGAGGTAGAAACAAGTGTTGAAGCGACGGAGGTGACACAGGGGATGAACTAATGATGGAATAAGCTAGAGAATAGAAATAAGTACAACACATCGGCCGCGTATATAGAAGGAACAAGTGTTGGAAGCGAAGTTATAAGCGAAGGAGGTGGTACAGGGAATTGTGGAATGAAGGAATAATGGAATAACCTACTTTTTGAGAAGGACAACGAAGCTGAAAGTTCATGCGGAATGTGGATTGGAGGTAGATGGAAAGAACCTTGAAAATGCAGGCCGCGGCTGCCTTGTGATTGGCTGACACGTTTGAGACACAATCTGATTGGCTGGCACGTTTGTTTTGACACAATTGTGAATGAAGAAAGGAAAGGCAGCGGGACCAGATCAACTGAAGCCAGAATACTTCAAGGCCTTTATAAAAAGTAATACTTGTCTGGAAGCCATGAAAATAAGTTTAAATAAAATATTGGAAAATGGAGAGATACCCAAAAGCTGGAAAACATCAAGAACAATAATGATCCCCAAAGTTAGAAACCCGGAGGCTAAGCATCTAAGACCCATATCGCTAACCAACCTATCCTATAAAATATTCATGAAAATAATGAGAGACAGAATAGACATGCATTTAGAGAAAAATAAGGAAGAGAAAGAGGAGCAAACAGGATTCACCAAAGGAAAACGCATTGAGGACAATATATACATTTTACAATACTGTATAAGGAAGACATACGAAAGAAGAAAGCAACTCTACATGGCAGCAATAGATTTCAAAAAGGCATACGATTGTGTAAACAGAGAGAAACTAATTCAGGCAATGATGAAATACAAAATTGATAGGAAAATAATAAACTGTGTGAAAGAAATATACAGAAATGACAAAACCGGAATAAGAATAAACGACAAGAAAGAGATGGATATAAATATAACAAATGGAATAAGACAAGGATGCACTGGATCAACAACATTATTTAAACTATTAACATATATAATACTGGAAAAAATGCAAAAGAACGGCTGTGGTTACTCAGACGAGATAATAAATATTAATACACTTTTCTTCGCGGACGATGGGCTCCAAATGTCGTCAAGTAAGGAAGAGGCGGAGAAAAACATCAAGGATTTGATCGAAATAAGTGGAAGCTGCGGATTAGAAATAAATAAAGAAAAAAGTTACTTCATATTATTTAACGTGAAAGAGGAAATAGAAGAAATTGGAGGAATAAAAGTGACAAATGAAATAAAGTATTTGGGAGTAAATATTAATAACAAGAAGAACTGCTTCAAGAATCATAAAAAAGCATTAATTCAGAAGGCACAGACAATGGCTAACCTAACCCATAGCATTATTCTACGGAGCTGTAACAAAATAATAATTGGGAAAACATACTGGAAATCAGCAGTTATACCCATGCTGCTCCACGGAACTAGTGTGATAGATTTTAATAGAGAGGAAATAAGAAAACTGCAAAGCATAGAAAACACTGTATATAGAACAATTTTGGGAGCAAGAAAATACACGGCAGAAGAAGGATTAAGAGGAGAAATAGGATCATCACTATTTGAAACAAGACTAATGAAAAGCAGAATATCTTATATCCAGAGCACAGTTAAAGGAGGAAGGAACGAGATGGTGGAGAAGGTCATGAGGAGCACAGTGACAGGTGGAGCAGATGTATGGTCCAGAGACACAAGGAAGATGATGGAAAGGTTAGGATTGAATATGCAGAGGTTACAAGGCATGAAAAAGGAGGAAGTGGAGAAGAAATTAATGGAATGGGATACTAGGGAATGGAGAGAAGGAATGACACAAAAATCGAGTTTACAATTATACAGACGGATGAAGGTGATGGGACAAAATGACAGCTTATATGACAACAGACCTGACTCAATAACCCTTTTCCAAGCTAGGACTTTCAGCCTGCCCCTCCATGACAGAGTCAAGTTCTTAAGAGAAAATACAGTGTGTCCAGTGTGTGGTGAAGAAAAAGAAAATTTAGAACACTTTTTGTTACACTGTCCAGGATATAAAGAAGACAGGAAGAACATTTATAGACTACAACAACCGTACGAGGAGGACAAAGAGTATCATAGGAAGTGTTTTATTTGAGTTTCAAAGTAAAGAAGAAAAAAGAAACATTAAGGAGGTGATACATCACTTTTGGAAACTAAGAGAGAAAAAGCTACAACAGAGCAATTAAAGTGAAGTGAAGTGCAAAAGTGATCAATAACAAGGGACCGTAAGTAAAGTGGAAAAGAAAGTGACAGGGACAAAACAGTAAAAAATGAAATAGAAAAGACAGATCAGCAACAAAGGAAGTGAAGAATACGTCAGGGGGGCCGGAGCAAAGGCTACCCCCCGAAATCACATCGGATCGGATCGATTCACTGGCGAGGCTGTGACGGTATAGTAGTCGCTCAGCCACTCAGCTATGAGCAACCATGTACCGCCACTGCCATATCTCGTCTATTTACCAGTTAACACCGGGGTGTAGAAATAGAGGGATGTTGTTGAGCTAACACCATTGGCCTTTAACTCTCTTTGAATCCCTGCCCTGAAATACAATAACGGTATAAGTGCAGTTTAAACCAATACACGATCGGTGGTTTTAAGTATCGTAAACGTTTCGTTCTCATCATAAGGAGTATTTCTTACCCCTACAACAGCTGGCGGAAATGAAAAATAATACAAGGGGGGTTTGGGGGGGTAACAAAATCCACCCAGGGAGATTAGGTTAATCAATGCCAGGGTTAGGTCAGGAGAGTATTGGTCAATAAGGAACATTGGTATTAACTGCATGATTACCACACTAACGATACCCAATCCACATGTTGTCACGAGTACTCACCAAACTTGTATCATCCTCTGAAGGTCAGCGACGACGGTAGCATGTTGTTCTTGTTCTTGTTCTTGTTTTAGGGCTGCGAGGATCCCTTGGGGAACACTATGAGCCCTGGTGATGTCCTATCATGCTATTATGCTATGATGCTATCACAGGCGTGGTATGTGGAGCTGTACGGTGTTTTGTTTACATCATTCCCTGATCTTGATCTTGATATATTAGGTGCCCTAGTTTTCATAGGCCTTTGAACCGGCTGCTCCTGTAGAAAAAAAAATATGAAAAACAATTCAAATAAATATAATTAATTTCAAATTAAAGGAAAAAATTAATCTTATATATTGTTACGCATGGCGTTAGGCATGTAGTGATGATGGTGGAGGTAGTGGTGTGGTGGAGGCATGTTGGGGGTTGTGTGGTGGTTGTGTGAGAGGCTGGAGGCGTATCTGTGTGTATGAGCGGGAACGTGGGCCGGTGGCTCCGTGGCGGTGGTGAGGCGGCCTTGTATGCGAAGGGGTGGGAGTGGGGTATGGAGCGGGGAGTGGGTCCAGAAGGACGTGTGTGTCTAGGCCAGTGGTTCTCAACCTGGGGGCCATGGCCCCCAAGGGGGCCATGTCAAGAATTTAAGGGGGCCATGGTGGGATGTTGCAAATTATACATTTCTAAATAATGTTAGGAATCTGAATATAAAAAAAAACCTTGCATCACTGTCCTGGCAAAGAAAATTTTCTTGTTTTAATAATTAATTGATTAATCATTAAGTTGACAATAAAATTTTGTTACATAATATTGTTACGAATGTGTGTGTACGTGTGTATGTATGTATGTGTGCGAAATTGTAATTGTTTGTGCAGTGTAGGTGTGATAGAAAACGCGGAGGAGAACGAACGCGTATGAGACAGGTGAGAGACACGGGCGGTGAGTGAGGGTGAGTCACCGGGAGACAGAGGGAGAGAGGCGATCGAATGATCTCAGTGTGGCCTGGGATATCATCACGTAAACATGTGGGTATAATTGATTCTGAATCATATACTGTGTTACTTATTTTGTTCGACAATTATAAATGCGGTCGCTGTTTTTCGTATGTGAAATATTTCTTATTTTTTGGGATCATTGTTTTTCATGCTCATTCCCTACTTAGGTATTCCTGTTTTTTTTTTTTTTAGTGCTAATATTGATGTGACTCGCTATTCTTCTTATTATTTCAATTGGGGCAGTGCTTGTCAAAGGAGGCGTGTTCTTGCTGTAGAAAGTACATTTCAGCTTGCTAGCTTGAGTGTGAATGTTTATCATCTTTACTCTCTCTGTGTGTATGTTTGTGTATGACTGTGTGTGTGCTTAATTTGTGAGTCCATGGATGTGTTAAGTATGTGGATATTTGTGTGTTTGTCATTTTATCACTTGTCCTATTTATCTGTCCTTCATTATCATTCTTTTGTCTTATCACTTAATGTTTGTTCTGATGTTCTGTCTTCTTTATTTTCCGTAGATTTGCGATGGCTACTAGTGTTAGTAAGAAGCGGAAGTACAGTGAAAAGTACATTAACTACGGATTTACATCAATCCTCGCAGATGGCATCGAGAAACCTCAGTGTGTACTGTGCTTCAAAGTGCTGGGGAACGATTCTATGAGGCCTAGTAAGTTGAAGCATCATTTGCTGACCATCCATCCACAGTATGCTGAGAAAGACCCCGATTTCTTCAGGCGCCACGAAAGTAGTTTGGGAAAACAGAAACTGGATGCGACTGGTGCTTTCCAACAACAGACCTCAAGTGTAGTTGAGGCATCATACGAGGTTGCCCTCCGAAATAGCGAAGTAAAGAAGCCCCACACAATTGGTGAAACCTTAATCAAGCCATGTACTTTAAAGATGGTCAAGCGTTTTCTTGGAATGCAAGTGAACGTAAAATTCAACAAATTTCCTTGTCAACGACGCAAGTGAAGCGGAAAATTAATGAAATGTCAGATGACATAAAGGAAAAAGTGATACAGGAGATCAAATCGTCTCAACTGGTATGTTTGCAATACAGCTGGATGAGTCAACGGATGTGAGTTCTTGTGAACAGCTACTCTTTGTTTGTTAGGTATGTTTTCTTGTGTGATATCAAGGAAGAATATCTGTTATGTACACAGCTTCAGACCACCACAACAGCTAAAGATGTGATGGAAAAGCTATCTTCTTTCTTCAAAGCTAACAGGATCCCCTGGTAAAATTGTTGTGGAGTCTGTACAGACGGGGCTCCAGCGATGCTGGGATCAAATCAGGGTTCCAGAAGCGTGTCAAGGAAGTAGCTCCGAATGCCAAGGGGGTTCATTGTATGATCCATCGTTTTGCACTGGCGTCGAAACCCTCCCTGATGAACTTTGCAAGATCCTGGAGGCAGTGGTCAAATGCGTCAATTTTGTAAAAGCTGGAGCTCTGAACTCTCGCCTTTTCCAGAACCTTTGTAGAGACATGGATTCGGAGCATGAAGCTCTCCTCTTTTACTCCAAAGTGCGCTGGCTTTCCAAGGGCAATGTTGTGAATCGAGTGTTTGAACTTCGGGGGGAGCTTAAATTGTTCCTGGAAATGCAAGGGAAAGATGATCTGTTGAGTCACTTCAATGAGGTTTTGTGGGAGCCACGTTCTTGCATATTTAGCAGATATATTTGAGCAGCTAAATAGGTTGAATCTGAAGCTACAGTGGCAAGGAAAGAAAAGTGTTTCACCTGATGGATTGTCTTCGTGGATTTCTTGCCAAGCTCCAGAATTGGCAAAGGAAAGTCGGTGCGGAATGTTGCCATGTTTGAAAACCTTTCAGCTGTCCTTGACGAGAATGAAGAAGATAGTCTGCTTGACCCATTACTTAAAACTGAAATCACTCAGCATCTGAGATCCTTGGAAAGTGAACTTAATAGGTACTTCCCAGAATTCGAGGAAGAAGTAGGGAAGTTGGTAATGAATCTATTCTCTGGCACTCTTGATATTACTACCATTCCCAGTGATGTTCAGGACGAGTTCCTTGATCTCAAACATGATTCTGCTGCCAAATATCTCTATGAAGAAAAATCTCTGAATGTATTCTGGTGTTCAATGCATCAGTCAGATCCAAAAGTCAGTGAGATTGCACTTCGACTACTCTTGCCTTTTTCAACTACCTATTTATCTGAGTCTGGTTTCTCCACCCTTCTACAAATCAAGAATAAGAGCCGGAACCGATTGGATGTGGACCCCGACATGAGATGTGCATTGTCAATGACACAACCTCGGATTCGTCAACTGACTGAAAAGAAACAATATCAGCCTTCCCACTGATGTGTGATAAAATATGCAGAGATTAATTGAACTTTTTCCCAACCAGATTCAAATTTGCTAGTGTCCGCTAGTCTTTTGTAGGCAAGTGATGTAAGTTAAGCATATCAGAGAAATCTATCATATATAAGATAATTATGACTGTAAACTTTGTAATAAAGCAGGGGTGTTCTCTTCATCAACTTTTTTTTTTTTTTTTTTTTTTTACCTTTTTTGGCGGGGTGGGATTTGGGAGAAAAATGAAGGGGAGCCACACGAATGTTGAACATTCATGAAGGGGGGAATGGAGTGAAAAAGGTTGAGAACCACTGGTCTAGGCACCCGGGTAGGGGGCGGGGATCGGGCCCAGAAGGACGTAAAGGGTGGGTGCCTGCTCTTAACACAAGGGAGAGAGGTTTCAGGCGTCGGGAGGAAGAGACGCACGCGCTCCTGGAGGAGGCACGGTGGTTGTGGTGGTGGTGGAGGAGGCACGGTGGTTGTGATGGTGGTGGGGGAACAGTGTGGTTGTGGTGGTGGGGGAACAGTGTCTGTGGTTTTGTAAAGTCTCGCCTTGCGACAATCTAGAAGTGATTGGAGGTAGACGACGTACGGACATACATGTACTCTTTGTGCTTGTGGCTTTGTCAGTAAACCAACAAATGACTCAATGTTTCCTTCGTCTGTGTGTTGTGTTGATTGACCTCGTGATATACCGGCTCGCCTCGCCCTGATACACCGAACTGAGGAAGGGCTGTAGAAGTAAGTCTAGCAGCAGCGGGTATTGTAACAACGTTCCTTTGCACAGCCCCACCTAAGAGACACCTGCACGTGAGGGCGAAGAAGAGGAATAGTGTAACAATTGGTGTCAGGAAGTGGGATTTGTGTGTGTAGAGTGAGAGCCGGCTGTTGTACACGTGCTCAAGATGGCGTCGAGCGGCGAGGAGGCGGAGCTGACTAGCGGAGTGGAGATAAAGACGGCGCGGAGCAAGGCTTAGGTGAGCCGATGTGGCCGAGTCAAACTGTGATGAACATGCTCAGGGCGTTGATGAGTGAAATGAAGGAAAACAAGGAAAACTTGAGAGAGGCATGCGAGAAAAACAATGAAAACTTGAGAGAGGCATGCGAGAAATACAATGAAAATGTGATAAAGGGGGTGAAAGAGGCGAGGGAAGATGCGCGGCGGAACACCGGAGCGGTGTGTGCCACGCTTGCAGGAAGATCGTGCCGAGAGGAAATCGTGAGCGTGGGAGGCACTGAGGAAGTACTGCCGGTGTACGTCGCCGACAGGAAGATGGAAGGAGCCGACGGCATGGTGGAGTCCACGGAGCACCCGTGGCTGGCTCTGCCTGGTGTAGAGGGTGGGTTTCTGGGAGGCGCGCCGAGTTGTGAGGCAGGCGCGCCGCCCACCCCGGCCGCACCATCCGCTCCTCACCTCCCTGCCTCACCTTCGTCACCCCAGCGCCCCGCTGCGGTGTGTGGCCATTCGGGGCGGCGTGGATCGTCGCTGTTTGATGGAAAGGCGGCGTGGAGGGCCTGCCGGGCCCGTTTCGCGGCGCTGGCAAGCAGCGTAAAAGGCAGAGTAACGCGGAAAAATGGGTTAAAACTTTTGACTCATGACTGACGAAGAGTTTACGTTGAATGGGAGGGGGTAAAGTAATATATAAATGTCAAGTAATGAAGTGAGTAATTTTCCTCCACTCCTCAGTTCTGAATCACTATATAAAAATATATTGTGATATATTTTTATACCGGCGGTAGCTGGCAACGTCAGCTGGCTAGGCAAGGAGGAAGGGAGACGCCATATTAGTTGGCTGTAACGGTCCACGTGTCACAGTGTCGAGTCGGACAGGGGAGGTGTGGTTTTCACCCTTGGATAAGGTATGTACAGGGACAACCCAGCTAACCATCACCGGCGGGCCTACGTAGGCTGTAGAGCGGCGAACGGCGGCCGCCGGCGGCAAATTTACCTCCGTCAGCCCTCCGAAGGGCCGCTGGTTTATTTTCAGACGGGAAAACTTACTATGTTGAAATTAATGTACAGAATTTGAAGAATTGAATATTTCTATGTGTAAACATTTTGAAACAACAGTTATATGATTATCTTGCTGTAGTATTACATCAGTAGTGACAAGCAGCGGCAACTTGACGTCAATCCTCCGGAGGCCCGCTGGGCGCTGGTACGTATTTGTAAGTGGGAAATATTCATATCATATTATATATATCAACACAGTAATATACATAGTATCTCAATATCGGTACCATCACTATTATTAGGCCTGTTCAAGCTATTAAAAATTGCTATAGAAGTTTTTATAATAGTTTATAGAAATTATCATATATCAGTTTATTTCAAATATTTCCAGCTTAATCAGGAACACCCAGAGATACATAGAAATAAAGATGAGATACGTACATAGGAAGGAGTTTACATGGAAAAAGGTTATCAGTTAGTCTATGTGTGTAGCTAGTATCATATAGAAATAACATTTTATTAATTAACCGAGCAAAGATTACGGATAACATGTGCACAAGGTCATATTTTCCCTTATTTCTATCATTTCCAACATATTATCAACACATATCAATACTCATCGGTACATCTAATAAGGAATATGTAGATGATGGAGAATTAACATGGATAATATCATGATTTTGAACAGAATATTATTTGAATTCCCTGCTATCAATGCACTAAACTGCCAGATGTACGATAGCTATTACAAAGGGTTAAAAACCCACAAAGGGCCTAAATTATCACCCTTAATCAGTCGATAACATAATGAGAACTTAGTTATAACATGTTTTCGCTCCTTCATTATATCGAAATAGACTGAATAATATAAATGATTGCAGTACGACACGTTTTTTTAGGAATTCCTCGGCAGCGTTGTGTCAGTGACTCGGTGAAATCACTTCAAATCAGTTACTTGGAAAGCGCACAAGCGGGTGGATGTTGTTATGTTGTTCGCCCCAATCAATATCCTTCTACATGGCTGTACAGTGTTCCACGTACACCAGCATGTATATATATAAACCCAATAACGAAAATGTTTTTGTACTTATGAAATAAACAATGTCCGTAGCAATTATGATCTCCTTTTCATCGTATTACTGGATAACGACAGGAATATTTATGGTTATACTTTCTAAGTATATTGCAGATATAGTAATGTTTTTATAAGTGTTGAACAGTCCATTAGTCTATTAATCGGCTAATGGGTTGTGCAAGACCCCTTAAAACATTACCATATCTGCAATATACTTAGAAAGTATAACCATAAATATTCCTCAATCAGTTAATATAACAGCGGCAAATGGGCAAATGCCCTACGGCGGGCCGCTGAGAGCGGCCCGCCGGTGAGCCTCTGAGCAAATCCCCAGCGGCCCTACGTCGTACACTTCCGTCGGGCCGCCGGTAAGACATACGGAGGGCCTCCGGAGGCCCTCCGTCTTTGTGTTTGCTGGGAAGGTGTTGGTAGAGATGTAGATTAGATTCATTGATTATAATTATCTGTGATAACATGAGAACTAAAGGAAGGTGTTATTCATAGGGTCCAAGGTAGCTGTGGATGAGACGGCTGGATGGACGGCTTGGATAAGGGTCCAAGGTAGCTGTGAAAAGACGGCTGGATGAGCCGCGGAGAACACCTGTGAACGCCTTTGTGTGAATACCAGGATTACAGCTAAGGATTAGTCTTATAGCTGGAGTGTGTGGACATTGATAACTCAGCTCAATCACAGGACTCAGCAAATCAGTGACGGGAACTTTAGATAATGATTTAGGTTTAGAGAGTGTACATATGATTACGTTCGTGAGCACGAGCTAATACTCGCGTCGTGTCGATGTGGTTAGCATTAAGCATATTATTACAGTAAGGAGAGATACGTTAATGATTTAGGATTAGAGAGTGTACATATGATTACGTTCGTGAGCACGAGCTAATACTCGCGTCGTGTCCGTGTGGTTAGCATTAAGCATATTATTAAGTGGAGAGATACGTTAATGATTTAGGTTAGGAAGGAGTTGGGAAGTAATTACTGGTGAATCAGTAAACAGACAATATACTAAGATAAAGATAACGAGTTGTTATCTTTTACACCCATTAGTTCTAACATATTCTCTTAATCTTATAACCTTTTTTTTCCCCCTTATTGTGGGTGGTGGCAGCATAATAGCCAGAATTGTGGAACCCTCTTGAATTAACGTCAAAGGAAGAAAACTATAAAGGGGGGGGCGCTACAGCAGGAAGGGCCTTGCTGGGGGCCTGCCGCCCAGACGGATGCGGAAGGGCAAGAGGCCCGCTCACTTTCGCCTCGGCATGGGGTCACCAGAAGAAGAGCCGCAGGCGTGGTGAACGAGGGAGGCCGCGCAGCCAGCAGTGGAGGCCTCGGAGAGCCAGGATGAAGGAGATGTCCCCATACCTGCCTCTGCTGCGCTTTCAGGAGGATGGCGAGCGCAGTGTGTGGCCCCCGCCGAAGCTGTGGCAGGTGGCAGTAACGGCTTGTTACGATGGTGGAGGGATGCACCGACGTGCCTTCTACCAGGCAGAGCCAGCCACAGCGTGTTGCTGTTAAGTCCTGCCGCACCTTCACCGGCGCTTTGCAGTGGAGGGCATGGTCCGTCGGGAGGGTCGTGGCGCCTTTTCCACCGCGAGACTAGAGCAGTGGGAACAGGGGGGAGCTGTGGGGGGTCCAGTGGAGTGTGGACTCCTGGATTGTGGTTACCTCTGAGGCGGGCCCAGGGTAGAGGAAGTCCCTGTGGTTCGGGTAGCCTGTGGTTGAGGTAGCAGCTCGGTGTTCCTGCTGGAGTGTCTCGCGGGGCGGGGGAAGAGGAGGGCTGGCTGGTGTGACCTTCCAACACTGTAGGGGCGGGTGGGGGATGTCGATGTAGGGTCTTGCAGCTCAAAGCTGGTGGTGGCATTGTTGTGTGGTAGAAGTAGCGGTGAAGGGAGGTGGTGGTGGTTGTAATGGTGGGTGGAGGTGACGTGAGGTCTGCGTGCCTCAGGGAGCAGCGCGGGGCAAGGCCTTAGCGCGGGGTAGTGTGTAGCGGAGTGGGTGGTGGTGGTGGAGGTTGTTGTGGTGGAGTGGTGGCTGCTGATGTGGTAGTGGTGATGTGGAGTGAGACATGTGGTCTACTCTATGGTGGTGTGGTGGAGGCTGTTGTGGTGGAGGTTGTTGTGGTGGTGGTGGTGGAGGTGACGTGCGGTCTGCGTGCTTCAGGAAGCAGCGCACGGGGTGGTGGGTAGCCGCGGGTGTGGTGCGCGCCACGCTGACGGCAACGCAGCAGAAGGAGGGGTGGATATTCGCAAGGTTGGGGCCTGCGAGGAGGAATTAATGTCGTCAGGTTTGGGCCACGACGGAGGTTAAAGTGGTTTCACCAGGAGGGTGAGGTGGAAGGGTGGTGATGTGGAGTGAGGCATGCATGTGGTCTACTCCATGGTGCTGTGGAGGAAGTTGTGGTGATGGGAGAATTATGTAATGGATGCATGACCATGAGGAAATTGAATTATTGTTTGTACATGTGCTATGTTTCTGTATTTTCGTTTTTCTTAAGTGCTAATTAAGGTGTGGGTGTCTTTCTTGACCGAGACGGTCAAGCTATAAAGAAGGGGCAGTGTTACGCATGGCGTTATGCATGTAGTGGTGATGGTGGAGGTAGTGGTGTGGTGGAGGCATGTTGGGGGTTGTGTGGTGGTTGTGTGAGAGGCTGGAGGCGTATCTGTGTGTATGAGCGGGAACGTGGGCTGGTGACACCGTGGCGGTGGTGAGGCGGCCTTGTATGCGAGGGGGTGGGAGTGGGGTATGGAGCGGGGAGTGGGTCCAGAAGGACGTGTGTGTCTAGGCACCCGGGTAGGGGGCGGGGATCGGGCCCAGAAGGACGTAAAGGGTGGGTGCCTGCTCTTAACACAAGGGAGTGGTTTCAGGCGTCGGGAGGAAGAGACGCACGCGCTCCTGGAGGAGGCACGATGGTTGTGGTGGTGGTGGAGGAGGCACGGTGGTTATGGTGGAGGAGGCACGGTGGTTGTGGTGGTGGCGGGGGAACAGTGTGGTTGTGGTGGTGGGGGAACAGTGTCTGTGGTTTTGTAACGTCTCGCCTTGCGACAATCTAGAAGCGATTGGAGGTAGACGACGTACGGACATACATGTACTCTTTGTGCTTGTGCTTGTGATTTTGTCAGTAAACCAACAAATGACTCAATGTTTCCTTCGCCTGTGTGTTGTGTTGATTGACCTCGTGATATACCAGCTCGCCTCGCCCTGATACACCGAACTGAGGAAGGGCTGTAGAAGTAAATCTAGGAGCAGTGGGTATTGTAACAACGTTCCTTTGCACAGCCTCACCTGCGACGCACATGCAGTGTGTGGTGAGGTCTAAGAGGAAGAACAGTGTAACAATATTTTGAAATTCATTTGTTTTTTTGGAAAGTTTTTTGGTCCTCAATTTTTTTTGGCACTCAAAAATTTTTTGGCACAACATTTTTTGGCACAATTTTTTTTGGCACCCAATTTTTTTTGGCACTCCTAAATTTTCGGCAATCAACATTTTTTGGCACTAAAAATGTTTGGCACTCAAATATTTTGGGCACAATTTTTTTTGCCATTTTATAGGTAGCGAGTGAAGGAGTGACAGCCTGGGGGTACTACGTAGTACCAACATTTTGGAGTGCCAAAAAATGTTAAGAGTGCCAAACATTTTTTTGTCAACATTTTTTGAGTGCCAAAAATGTTTCGAGTGCCAAACAAAAATTGTGTGCCAAAATATTTTGAGTGCCAAAAAAGTTTGAGTGCCAAAAATTTGAGTGCCAAAAATGTTAGGTGCCAAAAAATTTTGAGTGCAAAAAATTTGAGTGCCAACATTTTTTGTGGGCCAAAAAATTTTGAGTACCAAAAAATTGAGTGCCAAAAAATGTTGGAATTTAGAATATGCCCTTATACGTGCCTCCCATGTGGCATCAGAATACCACTTAGCTCCGCTTGCTTAGTGCCCCCTCTTTGATATACAGTATAGCTACTTACCTACGACCAGCTAGGGTCATAGGGTCGGCCAACGAGCAGCTTGTGGGCGGGGACTCGTGACGTCAGTGTGGCCTAACAATTCTAGGTCGCGGTTCCTCACAGACCCATTCCTGCAGGAGTTACGGAACCGTTCAGACGTTTCTTCACTGGCTCATGTTTGGTTAGTCATGTCGAGTCCTTGTGCAGTGCTTTGGTGCGATAATACTAGAAAAAAGACCGCAGTCTCTAGAATACGATTTCTTGGGTTTCCAAAAGACCCAAATTTCTCTTTTTCATCTTTTATTCTCTTTCTCTCCCTCTCTATCTCTCTCTCCCGGCCTCTTTGTCTCTCTCTCTCTCCCTCTCTTTCTCTCTCTTTCCTCTCTTCCTTTCTTTCTCTCTTTCTCTCTCTCCATCCCTCTCTTTATCTCTCTCTCCCGGCCTCTCTTATCACCTGGGTATTAGGAAGGTTAAACTAGGTGAGCACAAGGGTCAGGTCCCTCTCTCTCTCCCTCCCTTCATCTCTCTCTCTCTCTCTCTCTCTCTCTCTCTCTCTCTCTCTCTCTCTCTCTCTCTCTCTCTCTCTCTCTCTCTCTCTCTCTCTCTCTCTCTCTCTCTCGGCAGTAAGCTAACTTGTATTGCATTGTATGTATGTATATATATATGCACTTCCAATTTATAATAACTGTATTTCAAGATAAAATAATTAGTGAACTGTTTCATATGGAAGTGAACATATTGTGAACTGTTTTTTCTTTCTCTCCCTCCCTTCATCTCCCTCTTTCCCCACATTTTTCTCTTTCCACATCTTTCTCCACATTTTCACAGCATTACAAAGAAAATTCCAGAGTTTTAGTGAATTGTATCAAAGAGGTAGCGAGAAGCAGCCTTCTGGGCAACTAACTGCTTTGAGAGGTGAAAGCGGTGAGAACATAAGAACATAAGAACATAAGAAAATAAGGAAGCTACAAGAGGCCACGAGGCCTACACGTGGTAGTTCCTGTCACCTAACACTACCTACATCCACCTTTCTTCCCCATCCATGAACCTATCCAGCCCCTCTTTAAAGCTCCCTAATGACTCCGCACTAACTACCTGTCTACTGAGACCATTCCATTCATTCACCACCCTATTTGTGAACCAGTTTTTTCCTATTTCCTTTCTAAATCTACGCTTTTCCAGCTTGAATCCGTTACTTCTTGTTCTACCCTGGTTAAAAGCCGTAAGAACTTTTCCTACCTCTCCTTTATTAGATCCCTTTATCCACTTAAAAACTTCTATCAGATCGCCCCTTACTCTGCGTCTCTCGAGTGAGTGTAATTTTAATAACTTCAATCTCTTCTCATAACTAAAGTTACGCATCCCTTGTATCATTTTGGTCATCCTTCTCTGCACTGTTTCTAACAAGGCTATATCCATCCTGTAATATGGAGACCAAAACTGAACCGCATAGCCTAGGTGAGGCCTGACTAGAGCCAGATAAAGCTTTAGAATAACTTCCGCACTTCTACGTTTAACACTTCTGGTAATGAATCCTAATACTCTATTAGCTCTATTTCTGGCCTCAATACATTGCACATGTTTCCTAGGTCGGAGGTCTGGGCTCACCCTCACTCCCAAGATCTTTTTCACCTTCTGATCTTTTCAGCGATTCATTGCTTATGGTGTATCTATTACCAGGGTTTTTTCTACCAACATTCATAACGCTGCACTTATCAATATTAAATTCCATCTGCCATCTGACTGCCCACTCGTTAAGTTTATCTAAGTCTCCCTGCAATATGTTTACATCAGACTGTGACCCAATAATCCTACCTACCTTAGTATCATCAGCAAACTTGCTGATATCACTGCTAATCCCACTATCCAAGTCGTTGATGTAAATCAAAAATAGTAATGGACCCAAAACAGACCCTTGTGGAACTCCACTTGTCACCAGTCCCCATTCAGATTTAGCACCATTAATTGTAACCCTTTGTTGCCTATTACTTAGCCAAGCCATGCAATGCAGAACCTTCCCATCTATTCCATGAGCCTTAACCTTATTTAAGAGTCGCTCGTGTGGTACTTTGTCAAATGCCTTACTAAAGTCCAAATATATTATTTCATAATCCTTATCATTATCTGCCGTCTCATAAACTTTCCTATAAAAACTCAATCAATTGGTGAGACATGACCTACCCTTGGTGAATCCATGTTGTGAATCATTGATCAAACTATGTTTATCTAAGTGCTCTCTAATGTTTTTTGCAATAGATTCCAATAATTTACCCACCACTGACGTTAGATTTACGGGTCGATAATTTGACTTTATCAGAGAGATAAATTGACTAAAAAGAGGGGAGAGAGAGAGAGAGAGAGAGAGAGAGAGAGAGAGAGGAGAGAGAGAGAGAGAGAGAAGAGAGAGAAGAGAGAGGAGAGAGAGAGAGAGAGAGGAGAGAGAGAGAGAGAGAGAGAGAGAGAGAGAGAGAGAAAAGAGAGAGAGAGAGAGAGAGAGAGAGAGGAGAGAGAGAGAGAGAGAGAGAGAGAGAGAGAGAGAAGGAGAGAGAGAGAGAGAGAGAGAGAAGAAGAGAGAAGAGAGAGAGAGAGAGTAGGGAGAGAGAGAGATGAGAGTAGAGAGCGAGAGAGAGTAGAGAGAGCGAGAGAGAGAGAAGAGAGCGTAGAAGAGAGAGAGGAGGAGAGAGAGGAGAGAGAGGAGAGAGAGAGGAGATGAGAGAGAGAGAGAGAGAGAGAGGAGAGAGAGGAGAAGAGAGAGAAGCGAGAGGAAGGAGAGGAGAAAATTAGAGGCACATATCTGCTATCATGTCATATGTCAGATCACATCTTAGCTATCTTTATATACTTTATATACGTAATATTTATATGATAGCTCCATAACTTATAATTTCAGTATATCTGCATCATATTAGATAGTCGTATCTCATCGTATTCACATTATTATGATATCCTAACTATAATATTTTTTCTCTCTCTCTCTCTCTCCTCTCTCTCTCTCTCTCTCTCTCTCTCTCTCTCTCTCTTCTCTCTCTCTCTCTCTCCTCTCTCTCTCTCCTCTCTCTCTCTCTCTCTCTCTCTCCTCTCTCTTCTCTCTCTCTCTCTCAATGCACCTTGAATGAATGAATGAGAGCTGGCCAAAAAGTTCAATGTATGTATATAATATAGTAAAGCATAGTTGTATATAGTAGTATAGTAGTTAGTATAGTTAGTTTATAGATAGTATAGTCATAGTTAATATAGTAAAAAATTACGAAAATACAACTTACACCTCTACCTGGTCGCAAGATCTGTTTCTATCAGTAATATGTTTCACCTTTATATAAAAACATATAAAGTTAAAATTTCAGGATATATTTATTTGTTCATTTAACAGGCAAAGAGGATCAGGTAAACGGTATTATTAATTTGCCATTTAAGATCAAAATATTCGCCATCGTATACTAATGCCTTAATACCTTTTTTGGGGACATGACGAGTTGAAATACAAATAGATTACTACTCAAAGCGATAAATTGCGAGAGATTTACAACTAGGAAATAGACGTCCACACTAAAGATGTGGAACGTGTCCAAGCTCGCACAGGCTAAAGTCAACTTTTTAAATACCCTCACCTTAAAATACTTCTATTACAACCTGACCTAACCCAACCTAACCTTCACCATCCCCTTCTTTGATTTTCTTTACTTTTTACAAAGAAAAGAAAAGTGCTAAATTGTTCTTGAAAAAGGTTCTAAAAAAAAGTTTTAAAAAAAATGGTGTGGTGATGGTGGTGGTGATGGTGGTGGTGGTGGTAATGGTGGTGGTGGTGGTGGTGGTGTGGTGGTGGTGATGTGGTGATGTGGTGGTGGTGATGGTGGTGTGGTGGTGGTGGTGTGGTGGTGGTGATGTGGTGGTGGTGATGTGTGGTGGTGGTGGTGATGGTGATGTGGTGGTGGTGGTGATGTGGTGGTGGTGATGTGGTGGCAGTGGTGGGCGCCGTTAATTAAAAAGTTAACTTCGTTAACCGTTAATCCGTTATCCAAAAAAATAACTTCGATAACCGTTAATCAGTTAATTCTTTAAAAATGTAACGGAAGTTATCGATAAACCGTTAACGCTAATTTTTATTATAGAAAAAAAACAAAAAATCTGTTTTTGCTCTAAAACCACCTAAAAACACCTTTGAAAAGTGCCAAAACTACAAAATCTGCCTTTCTGGAGTTTTGTAAGGGCTTTAGACCCCAAAAACTAGTTTTTTTGCTTTAGAGTTTAAAAAAAGGCAGATTTTATAGTTTTAACTTTAAAAAAACCTAAAAAAGGCTGATTTCATAGTTTTGGCCCTGTTTTAGGTTTTTAAAGGCTTTTAGAGCCAGAAAAGGGTGAAAAAAAACTTAAATGAAACGCAATATTAGTATTAAACTAAAAAAAAATATTGATAAACTGGCCGAAATAAATAAAAAAAAAAAAATGAAAAACACGATATATACATAAGTTTAATTGAAAAGTTATTTATAATAATAAGTGGCGTTATATCGGGGTTGAAAGAATGACGCGTACAATATTAAATATGCTAAGACTCTACATCTGTATTGAAAATCTGAAAATAATAGAAACTTTTAAACGTTTACCGGTTTTTATGAAATTTTTGGGTTAGCGGACTTGAGTTAACGGAAGTTAAATGTAACGGAAGTTAATTAGTCCGATAATGATTTCCAAAGTTAACTTGTTAAATCGTTAACGAAAATGTTAACTTCGTTAATTAACGATTAACGGATTAACGGTTTGGTGCCCACCTTTGTCAAATACCCCTTCGTAGCTACGCCACTGTCTATAGCTGATCTGACGTTATATAAGATAGAAAGATAACGAGGCAACAGCCATTTCTTTGCAGGGAGGACTAAACCTCAAATCATACGTAAGCTCTAACTCACTCCCTCTCTCATTGACTCACAGAGGCACCGCCAGGAAATTTTGACTGGGTGGCAAAGGTTGGACACAGATCTAGTGTGAGGTAGCCATGGCATAGCTATTAAAAAGAAATGGTTGAATTTTCATTAGACCTCTGATTAGATCTGGGGTTGCCAATGAGATTTCAGGGGTGGCCGTGACTTAGATCCGCCACTGCCCTGATCCCTGCCTCCCCAGAACCGGATTATGTACGGGCTGCACGTGTCGTTGCCTCCTAACCTTTACCTACGCTCGCTGCCCTTGTTTCCTTCTACCCTCCCCCCCGTTAACATTTATAAATACCGAACACTCTGACGGGCTTTCTATTTAGCACGTGCTTCTCTCTTAAGAGAAAGCAATAGGAAAAAAAAAAAAAAAAGCCACTGCCTACTCATTCCTCTCACTCTCTCTCCCACTCCCTCCCTACTTAACTTTCATTGCAGAAACATGAAGAAAAGCATAAAACGTTTTTTGGCCAAAAATCATCCTCTTCCTCCTTCCAGCTGCCTGCACACACGTCCTGCCCCCTCACCGGATCGCTCACGACTGTCGCTCGTACCTGATTACTCAAGGAACTCAACACTGTTTCGAAACACAAAACTTTTCCTATATTTCCTTCCCACGCCTTTACCTGTTGACCTTTGGCCAATAATTCTTGACCCATAACGTTATTTAAGTCTTAAATGTTAGTAAATGTGAGTTAGTAATAATGTTGGATAGTTTTGTAGTATTCTTTTAAAAGTCTATATTGATAGGGTTTGTTAGTGCTTCGAACTCATTAACAACGTCGCA